>LWCA01000355.1:0-30651 GCA_001642005.1 Intoshia linei | reverse complement strand
TTTTTTTAACAGTTGAGAGGTAAAATTGGGTGCAAATTGAATATTTTCAAAATGCTTTGGAAGATGTAGATCATTAAATATGATTTGTGATTTTGTTTGGTGGTGTTCAATAAAAATTAAATTTATCTAATTATTACTTTTTTTATTAAATATTTTTAATTGATACCTTCTTATATCTTAATTTTTGAAATTTATGTTTATCACTTNTAATTTTTGAAATTTATGTTTATCACTTACATCCTTGATATTGAACAAGATTCGTCTAGGGGTAACCCGAAAAAATTGATTTTACGTGTAATGTAAGTAGTACATCCAGAAAATTTTTAATTCATATTGTTTGTCAATGTTGCCTTAAAATTGGAGTTAATTAATTAAGGTAATTAAATAATTAATGACAATTTTTTTTATACATATGTAGACGTGTATGTCTATCTGTCAATTTTACCATTTGTAATATACAATATTAATTGTAAATAGACCTCACGGTGGAGTGTACCTCTTTAAAAAAAAAAATTTTGACCCTTAATTACATCCAAAGTCGATATTAAAATTAATAAATTTTTATTAAAAATAGATGTATAATATATAACAAAAGTTTCGGTCAGTTTGTCGAAATTTTGTTGGACAGGTGTTATATAAGTTAGGATCTAATGTTAAGGGCGAATTGTATACAAAAATAATACATTTAGTCATGTCATAATTAGTACAGTTTTTTCTTCTATCAATCATTTCGGACAAAGGTGTAGTTGTCAAATATATTTTACCATGGACCTGTAAATTCACATCAAATAAAATTTATATATGAATATTCAAACTTATTTTGTTATCATTTGTGTAAATAATTTTAAAACTAAATAACCTTAATTAATAGGTATTTACATGTCTAGTGCATAATTTCACTTTACAATACGAGTTTGGCAGAATGCATGAACCCGAAGGGTAAATATTGATAGTACGTATTGTTTCTGGCCACTTTAACTTAGTATAGTACTGAGTTTCTAAAAATCTAAGTTGGACACAGTAATACACCAACTCGGAAAAAATAGATTAAAAATACCCAATCGAACACCATGTATCTGATGGGCAGTCTCCTTTGTCAATAGATTTTCTGTAATAAGTGAATGCTTCGCGTACTTTTCCATGATCTGCATAAAACCTAAAGAAAATTGTAATTAAAATAAAATTTGACATTTTATACATTAAAAATGTATTGACGAATAAAAAGTATACAATTAGCTCTTATAAAACCAAAGTATACCTGCCTAACAAATAACAAGTTTCACCGGAATCTGAAAATTCAATTGATTCTTTGAAATATTTCTCTACCAATTCTGGACTACCGGGAACACAATTTTCATAATAAAGAGAACCTAAATATAAAAATTAATAAAGCAAAGTTACAAATATACCAATTTGTCTATAAATTGCACTCTTTGTCTTATTGGTTAGATCGGGATCATTTAACAATTGTTCATATTCCATCAAAGCTTTTTTATAACGACACTATTTTTTTAAATAAAAAAATCGACCAATTTTACACATTTAAGGCGTAACTAACTAATGGATAATTATAATCATCCAATTATCCTTTTTTTTATTAAATAAATTTTAAAATAAACACTCTGATACAGATTTTAAAACCATCAACATTATTATAAATTTCAATATCAAAAACCTATACCTTGACGGTCAAAACCATAAATAACCCATTATTTTAAAAAATGGGGGAAAACTAATAGTCCCAGAATATTATAAAGATCATATTTAATACACATAAAAAATATCAATATCATATGTTAAGCCGTTATAATACACAAATGTAATTAATAATAATAATAATAAATGTAAAGGATAAATATTTAAGTCAGAAACGTTACATTTTAATCCAGAAAAAGTAAATTACTAATTATTATTAGTTGTATTGTAAATTAAAACATAGATTCCACGTTCAATGTAAGTTAACCATTAACTACCTTATAATTATAATAAATACATTTACTGAGACAACTCACAATTAATCTTGACATCAATATAAAAAAACAATTAATTACCTCCAATTCCAATAAGTGAATAAGATTAAATTTAACTAAACATTAATAAACAATTAGTAATGTAAATGTGAGTAAATTACTGTAACATTCTGTAGAAATAAATTCTCCATAAATACACGTCGCCAAACTGTAATACTAAAATAATTTTACTATAAAAAAAAAAGAAAAGAAACCTTTCTACTAATGGTATTATTTTCAACACATTTATATATTGTACCCAAAAGGTAATACACATCCTTCAAATGATCAAAATCAGAAAAAATAAATAAAATTCCCAACAAAGCAGAAATAGCCCTAAAATTAAAAAATTATAAATAAAATCCATGTAAGTAAACCAGGTAAAACAATTGAATTTGTTAAAACATAGAGCCAGACCATACATGACATACTTGTTCTAAATATACTTTAATTGATATAAACATTTTAAATATTACCTCTTGATCTTGAATTTTCCAATTGTGATGATGAAAACAAGATCGGTAATATGCCATAGCTATAAAATTGTAAAATAGTGGATTTTATATATTACCAGAAGTATAATTTTCTAAGAGGAAATGTAAATGACCAATGTATGCAAATATGTGCCATTCTATATTGTCCAAATTTTTAACTTCTTTAATGTTATCTTCGATGATGGTCAAAACCTAAATTATTCATAAATATGTAAAATGTACTCGTTTTTTCACCCTTAAAGTTCATGTGCAAATAATACTTTATTGTATTTTGTTTAAAAATAATTGATATTCTGGTGCATTAATATTTAAATAATTAAAGTTACTTTTTTTATTTCTTCCGATCCTATTTTTCCTTCTTTGACAAGCTTGGATTGAGTACTAGAAAAATAAAAAATAAATAAAAATTATATTTTTTACATTATAAAATTTAAATTAAAACCTTTTATAATAAAACAATACGTTTCTCTCTGTTTTGCTTAGTAGCTGTAGAATATCAATTTTTGTCATGATTCTTTGAAACAAGTTAATTTACGTTTAAATAAATAAAAATTAAAATATGTAAATGTTCACTAGGTGATTTTTTCATATATCGCTGTTACCGGGTAACTATCACATTTACGATTAAAATTATATTTATTTATTTATCCGTTTACTTTTAAAAATTAATAACAATTAACATTAACAAATTATATTTCTTGAGCTAATTTCTGATTATGAATACAAGATTCAAGAGTCTTGAAGAGAAATTTTAATGAAAAAAATAATCACGTAATCTCAATTTTATTTTTGTAATCATTCCTTATGAAAATATAAACAACAACAATTTTGATTGATTGATTTATTATTATCAATAATTTACTCTATTGTGTATGTTTAAAGTTGGTCATTGTGATCTGTAGTGATCATTAAAAAATCAATATATAAAAATGAATTATTTTACAAAACTATATTACCCGAAAAAACTTTGCATTTTGTTAGTAGTTGGAGTCATACTAATCATACCAATGTTAATATCATTAATACTATTCCAATTTGAATTATTAGGCGAAAAACAACAATCAAGCCATTATAAACGTGTAAAAATTATAATATTTTCAATAATTCTCGGATGCGGTTTATTTATGCTGGTATTGTTTGGTGTATTAGTTGTCGAAATTAATGACAAATTTATACAAATTGGACAACATAAATATGTTGATGTAAAAAACGATTCTTTTGCCAGAATGGCTCTAGTAATATACATCAAACTTTACAGAAAGTACTCTCTTAAAATAAGACCCAACAATCTCGAAATATGGAAAAAAGAAAATACTCAATTGATCTCTGAAATATCCTTGCTATTTCATCAATGGCGAAGGCGCACAAGTATATAAATAAATACATTTGTAATTAAAAATTGATAAAATTTATTTACATATTAAAAGTCTGTGTTTCTTCGAATTCTTTTTTGTATTAAAGGTGTTCCAGGTTTACGGTACCCAGGAGTAGTTACTCTGATTCTATAAAAAAATTAACTTGTTTTAATTAAATGTTTTACTTGGGTTTATATTTATTTTCATCCATCTGTTTTTCTAATATTTCAGATTGTTCAATTGAAGCTTTTAGTTGATTTTCCATATCTTTCATTTCGTGCTTGTTTTCAACGTATTGGTCCTAAATGATATACATTTCTAAACTTTTATGTATTTACAAGGTGTGTCTTTGAAGCTGTTTTGATACTATAGAACATTGGACCAAATTCTGCTAGCCATAATCCATCTACAGCGGTAACACATTGCATAAATTCCTTAAATGTATATTTATTTTTAATTAAATCTTTGTACCTTTGATGTCATGACAAGTTCGTGGTAAATTACATAATCCGGTGTATACCCCATACCATACAAAGCCGATGTTGGGTGCATGTGACAAATTATACCGGTTCTTAAATTAATATACTCGCCTAAACCCTAAAAAATATATATTATAAATCAAGAGTTAATTTTTTAATACTAAATGTAGTGACCACTTTTTTGATTGATTGATAAATTGATTTAATGGTTCTAGATTTGAATATTTGTTAAAGTCTTATTAACTAAATTTGTGATTTCACTGAAAATACTCACAATGTAGTTTTAGATTTACAGAGACATTGACTAAAAAAACATAGCGCGCAAACTTAGGTTATGCGAAATATTTTCATTTTTATTTAAAAATTTTAACTGGAATTACTAAAATTATTATTATTATAATTAATTGTACAGAAAATTATTATTATTTTTTTATTCTGCATATTTAACCAATTGTAACTATCTTTGGAAGGGTGACTCGAAATGTTTTGAATTCAGCAGGAAAGACGCTAAAACTAGTTTTGAGAGTATTAAATAAATAAGTCTAAAAAAATTCCAAAAAACAGCACTAATTATATAAGACTAAATAAGATATTATACTGCGTAAAATAATGAAATAATCAATTTTTGTATAATGAAATTGGGAAAGTGACTCAATAATTAAATATAGATTATTCATTTTTAGTAAATTAGGGGTGTGAACGAATTTTTATATCAAAAATTATTATATTTTAAGAAGTTTTTAAATACAATAAGTGAAAACAACCTTTAATCGAGCACCATGATGAAAATATGTTGAACAAATGCTTTTTCTAACTACATCCCAATCATTTTTACAGGTCTCAATTTCTACACCTTGGCTTTCAATCAGTTCTTTCAATTGTTCACGTATTTCCCTAACTTTTTTCATCGCCTTAACATGAATAAAATGTTTACTACACCACAGGGAAGAAAATCTAAATAAAAAAAATTAACAGGTTTTGCATTCCATTTTCTTCGTTATACGTCAACGTACAATATATGATATTCTCTCTCCTGTTCGTCAATGTGGGACTTTATAAAATTTTGGGATCCACGCCTTCATAAGATAAACTTTACTTACTGTATCCTTATGACCAAAGGTGTTACCAGCATTTATGGTTTTATTACGAGCAAAATTAATATTTTTAAAAATCCCACTGTTAATAAAATTTAATTAAAAAACAATGTTTCAAGCCCTTTATGTAACAATCCCTTCTTACATATTTATAAAAAAACGTTTTAATAAAATAATAATAAAACTCCAAAATAAAAAATTCAATTTAACCACACCTTATGAGAAAAAACTTTTTATCCTTTTACAAAATTAAAAACCAAGATTTTAACAACCATGAAAGAAAAATCCCTTTTTTCGAGTACTTAGTTCTAAACATTAAGAATTTTTGAGACTCACAACTTGTGAGTCACAAGCGTCATTGTATTCAGTTTACAATTTACAAACTCTCCATTTATACTTTTAAAAAAAATTGCTAATACCAGTAAACTTACGAGCATTGTTTTGCTGGTAAAAATACGAACAAATCGACAACCTTTGCTCATGATTCATGAGAAAATTGAAAACTACAGAATTAACCAATTCAATAGAACACTGTACATTTTCAATTATAATTTAAATTACCCACTTTTGACCCAATTTTGGTAAACATTTAAATACGTCAAATGATCACTTTCCGGAATCTATGAAACATGACTTAAAAGATAATTATTTAAAAATACCAACCTGAAGCCTTTCTCGAGCAATATCTGAGTCTTCTTCGCGACCCTTCGGCCGATAAAAAATTGCTGGAACGGATAACATACTTACAATGGTCAATACTTCTTCACCACACCGCAATTCAAACCCAACAACCAGTAATTTAGACATGCAAGGATCTAATGGAAACTCTGCAAGTCTCCTACCCAGAGGAGTAATACTGCCAGTATTATCCAGTGCTCCAATAACCCATAAATGATACATTGAATTAAGAATAGTGTCTTTTGGTGGAGGGTCCATAAAATGAAACTTTAACAAGTCTCTTACACCTAGAGACTTCAATAGCAAAACAACATTTGATAAATTGGTACGTTGGATCTCTGGGACGGTGGATTCTAAAAGCTCATCTCTATATTGACGATTTGTGTACATTCGAAAAGCGACGCCGGGAGCAGTTCTACCAGCTCGACCAGACCTTTGATTACAATTGGCTTGGCTAATGGGAAAAAGTTGCAACGAATCCATACCAATTTTAGGGTTATACAACTTTAATTTGCAAAATCCTGAATCTATCACAGTTTGTATACCATCTATGGTCAGAGAAGTTTCAGCAATGTTGGTGGCAACAACACATTTTCTAATGCCATTTGCAGACGAATGAAATATTTTAGCTTGTAAATCGCTAGGTAATTGCGAGAAAATGGGTAAGACCATAAGAGGTTCCGCATCCTCTAAATTGGCCAATCTTTCTTCGATAGCATCACACGTAGTTTCAATGTCTTCTTGACCTGGCATAAATATAAGTATATCTCCAGGCATTCCGCCAAGATGGCATTGAATTGCCTGTTTAATTGAAGCTTCGACGTAATCATCAACAGGTATTTTGCTATAAAAAACATCAACTTTGAATGTTCTACCAGGTATGTTAAAAATTGGGATATTGCCGAAAAAATCTGAAAATTTAGATGACTCCATTGTAGCAGAAGTCACAATCAATTTTAAATCATTACGTCTTGCCACAACACCTCTCAATAGACCGAAAAGAACGTCAGTGTTCAAACTACGTTCATGAGCTTCGTCCATAATAATAACCGAATATTTATCGATTTCAGAGTCGTTGAGCAATTCTCTTAGAAGGATACCATCCGTCATGTATTTTATTTTAGTTTTTTCACTGGTGCACGTTTCAAAACGAATGGCGTATCCTACAGTTTCACCCAATTTACAATCAACTTCATCTGAAACTCTTTTAGCTACAGACATGGCGGCTACACGACGAGGTTGTGTACATCCAATTATTCCGCGGTTTCCATATCCTTCTTCGTATAAGTATTGAGTAAGTTGTGTCGTCTTACCGGAACCAGTCTCTCCAACAATAATAATTACACTGTTTTCTCGCAATATTGTCAACAACTCTTGTCTACAAGTGAAAATTGGAAGTGCGTATCTTTGAGCTTTGATAGATTTTTGTTTAGTAAATTTAGATGCTGCTTCAGTATTGCTAAACATATCCGCATATTTCTTGGAATCTTTAATTTCTTCGATGGTTTCAACTTTATCATCCTTTTCTTTCTCCACTCCCAATAGATTACCCATTTTACTACCAGATAATTTCCAGTGTTTTTCCTGCGCATTTTTTCGATCCTTTTCAAGTCTTCTTCTTTTTACAAGTGCACTCCCTTTTCGAGCTAATACAGCAAAATCACACGTTTCGTCTTTTATGGGTAAAACTGGTTCAGATTGTTTAGTAAACACAAATCTTTTATCCAAAAATGGTGGAACAATTTGACGAACAAGTAAGTGCACTTTAGCAGCATTAGTTTCTTCGAAATCGTCGTCATATTTAGTTTTTTGGACAACTCCTGATCTTAACATTCGATTAATTTCCCATCTTTCATTATCCTAAATAGTATAATTTTATTTTTACATAGGACCCGACAATTTTCATCTCATTCGGGAACACTGTTGGCTCTCTATGATCGGCAGATAGTCAGGACCAGTGCCGAACATACCGTACCGATAACCTGTTCATGTTCCTAGATGCAATTGTTGTAAAATACTGGTTTCATTTTTTATTTCAAATTGAGCATTAAAAAAATTATATTATTGAACTATTTAACTGTTATGTACTACGTACAAACAGCACCTAGCTCTACTGAGGGCGGACATTATTATTATACCAGAAAATAAATTCAATCAAAAAATCTATAACAGAAATGCGTGCATTTCTCGGGTTGAAATTTTGTATTTATATCAAGTCGAATAAGCTGTATCAGAATAATATTTTTTTTTAATTGTAGGACCGTTAATTATTTCAAATTTTTTGTTTTAATAAAATAGTTTCAAAATAAAAAAAATGAATACTAAAGTGCTTTTTTGACCATGAAGGCGTCACATTGTCAGATTAAAATTTTTTGTGCGTTAACAGGATATAACTGTATAATCTGTAATTTTTTTTAAAATTCTAGATCTGTTTTCATTTTTAAAAACAAAGTAATCTGTGGTTTTGATGGTAAAATTGATCTTTTTTAAGGTTGCCATTTATGATAATGTTTATGATTTTAAAAACTATCCCATAATTTATGTTTTATAAAATTTTAGGACATGTTTCATTTTTAAAGCAAAGTGTCATTTGTGGTTTTGACCCTGAAGGTATGCGTTTGTGAGGCTGAGATTAACGACAATGTCAATGATTTTAAAACGCGTTGCAGAATGTACGTTTCATTGAATTTTTAAACAAAAACGCAAATTGAGTTTTTGACCATGAAGAAATCCAATTCTGAAACTGAAAAATAGATATAAACACGTCCTAAGAAAAACTGTATTAGAAATTGGGTTTTTTAAATTTTACGTCTAAATTTTTTAAATAAACGGTAACATATACAGACATTCAATTTTATATAAGTAAAGGATTAATACGTGATATTGAAAAAAAATAAGTATGTTGGGGCTAAAAATTTGATAAATTTGTAGATTTTACTTAGTCTATGTACAATTTTCAAGTAAAAGAGACACGACATATATTATCAAAATTTAAATTTTTCTTACTAATTAATTAATGCACATATGATTCCCTCTAGATGTATGAGTATCGATTCGTGACGTGAGGCATAGAAAGAACTGGATAACTTTTAAGTCAGATACGCGGAAATTTTTATTATTTGAATCAAGAATTAATTAGTGGTATACCAAGTCGCTGCTCCTCATATCTTGCTGAAAATATTATAAAAATTTAAATCCAAAAATATTAAATGTTAAAAAATTAGTATTTGGAGGTTATGTAAACCGGGACGAGGCTAAAATAATGAAATTTAACAATTTTGCCGGTTCACTCGCAAATTTTTAAATTAACCTACTTTCCGCTACAATCAAAATTTTCAAATGCCAGATTTAGTAAATTTAGTAAATTCTAATTTAGAATAAACTTGACTTAAATCAGTGCTTCTCATGGGATGAATGAAAAATTTTTAGCATATTTCATTCAATATCCAATTTAATAAAATCTTATGAGAAAAAACCAAAATTTTAGATCAAAAATTCCTCTATCTGATCCCAAAAGAAAAAACCTAATTTTACCAACCTTTAAGGAAAAAATACAAGTTTAGATATATATTATATAGAAAAAAATGCATAAAAATTCCATAAAATAATTAAAGACTCAAATTCTATTTCATTTTAACCAGGGGTCTTCAACTGGGCGGATAAATTGATAAACATTTTTTCATTATTTAGATTTTCTTAACTTCTATTAACATCTAATTATTAAGTATTAAACTTTCGACTTATTTACAAAAATTTTAAATATTTTCAAAAAAAATAATGAAAACAATATTTTAATTTTAATTTTAAATTATTATTTATTATTTTTAATGTAAAATTATTTATCTGAAAAATTAATGAATAAATTAATCTGTAAATTGGTCTTTTCGAAACAGTATTGTAAGAAACGAATTTTATCATTTTTCAAATTTATCCTGACGATTCAAAATGCTCCAAAGAAAATTTAAGTCTACAGAATGACATAATTGTTCGTTTTAAGGAATCATAATCAATAATAATAAAATAACCTTTTGAAATTGCCTAGAGCGAGCCGAAGCTCGTTTAATTCGTTTTTCTTCCATTTCACGTTCCTTTTTTTGATTATAATCTTGTGATGTGTTCGAAAATGGGTTGTGATTTTCATCATATCCAGCATCCATATGATACCAATCTCGGTCCAAATCTCTTTCAGCTTCCTCCCACTCTTCGTCTTTCATTTTATCTATTAAATTAATTAGTTAGCATCCTACAAAAACATCCATAAACAAACACCATAACGTTCATTGTCGCTGTAGTACTAAATAGTGCCAAAAAATTTCCTGTCAAACCAAATGTAAATTTTCAATTTTATAAAATCTCAAATGACTAATTTCATTTTTAACAACTCATGAAAATGATTCATTTCAACCCAATCATAAAAAAAATTCAATTTTATCAAATACAATGTAATCAGGTATATTTTTTTAACTTTTTGAAATTAGATCCGAAACTACCATGCTCGACCCCCTCCACCGAAAATCATAAATAATAATTCTAATAGTATGAGATAAAATAAAAGTATACTAGTTTCATTAGATGGAGTTTGTGGTAATTTTTTGTGGTCATTCATCCAGACATTGTAATTATGAGTAGGTGTATTTTGATATTTTTTTCTCCTGAAACGTTTCATTGGTAAAATATTTTCCCAGTTAGATATAAGGTTTTGGGAATCATTAACATTTTCCGATTTAGAAGTACCAGACGTATAAATTAGACCTCGATTGTGTTCTCTCTTATGAATTTTAATATTTACAGTATTTTCATCTTTAGGTGTCTGTACTCTACTAGTATTTTGTCGATAAATGCGATGACTAAACGAAAATTAAAAAATAAATAAATTTACAACTCTAAATTCTTCTTTTCTTCCCTGATTTTAGCCGCTTTAACATCTAAACCATATATAGAATTGGTAATGGTTGGTTTAATATCATTTTTCTTTTTAATGATCAATCCGCCTTTTTCGTTTTTATCTGATCCATCAAGAGGTTCACTTTTTTCTTTTCCTCTGAATACTGACATATTTAAAGTTAACTAGTCAGATTAATGCCGTTAATTAGCGGAATCACATCAAATATATAAATATGTAATTTATTTCCATATAACGCATTTTATATCTTTGTCGTGTAGGTAATACGTTTAATTTTAGTTTATTAATTCTTAAAAAATCAAATTGCTTTTAACGACTCTTTATAATATTAATTGGTTTGCACCAATAACGTGAGATAATAATCATAAATGAATAAAAAATATTAAACTTTAAATAGATAAAACCGTTTATTAATAGAATTAAAAAAATAAATTTAAATATTTAAATAGTTAAAAATTTTAAATGACAATAAATTTAATTTAATATTTAATATAATCTAAACTTTATTATAGGTCATTTTATTTTTATTAATTTATCGCTCGCGTCACATTATCATATTATGATTTCTATTATATCGAAAAGATTGGGTTATTCTGTTCTCAAGCAGGCATTCAAACCGTTCAACAAAAATACTAACAATTATGTAAATTTTTTTATTTTTTCTACTATTATTATCCGTTGTTTAAAGTAATTTTATTTTAGAGTATTCTTAAAAATAGCATACAGAATATATGCTCAAAACGTTGCTTGTATGTTTTTATTGTCTAGTTTGATTTAATTTAAATTTAAGATCTGATAAAGTCAAAGGTCATGTAATTGGAATTGATCTTGGAACAACAAATTCGTGTGTTGCCATAATGGAGGGAAATAGTTGTAAAGTTTTGGAAAACTCTGAAGGAATGCGTACTACTCCCTCAGTTTTTTCCATTAATGATAACAAAGAAAGACTTGTTGGCACTCCTGCCAGACGTCAAGCTGTAACCAACAGTGAAAACACTGTATATGCTACAAAGAGGTTGATTGGAAGGCGGTTTGATGATAAAAATGTTCAAAATGACATGTAATGATAATATTTTCCTTTTTAATTTTTTTTAGGAAAACTGTTTCTTATAAAATTGTGAAATCTTCAAATGGCGATGCTTGGGTTGATATCAGAGGCAGACTTTATTCACCAAGTGAAATTGGAGGTTTTATATTGTCAAAATTGAAACAAACGGCAGGTATATTTTAAATATATTTTATAAATTGAATACGCTTACTCTAATATTTAGAAAATTATGTTGGATCACCAGTAAATAATGCAGTTATTACTGTACCCGCTTATTTTAACGATTCTCAAAGGCAAGCTACAAAAGATGCTGGAAAAATTGCTGGTTTGAATGTTTTGAGAGTAATAAATGAGCCAACTGCTGCCGCTCTCGCTTATGGGTTAGATAAGGCCGAAGACAAAATGTTTGCTATTTAATAATTTTATTTATTGCATTATTAGAGTTGCCGTTTACGATTTGGGTGGAGGTACATTCGACGTTTCGATATTAGAGATACAAAAGGGTGTTTTTGAAGTTAAATCAACAAATGGAGATACCTCTCTTGGTGGTGAAGATTTCGATAGATTAATTGTGGAATATTTAATTAAAGAATTTAAAAAAGAGGTATATTATGACATTTTTAAAAATGTTGAATTAACAGTTACTTTTCTTAGGCATTTGAGTTAAAAAATTAAAAAAAAAATAAATAAGGTTGTTTTTAAAGTTTTGCATAAAAACTTTTTCAAAATGCCTGGAGAAGTAATGTTTTTAATATATTTAGAGTGGAATGGACATTTCAAAAGATCGTATGGCTATTCAGAGAATACGAGAAGCTGCAGAGAAAGCAAAACAAGAATTGTCTTCCTCGATGCAGACCGATGTTAACTTGCCATATTTGACTGCTGATGCGTCTGGGCCCCGTCATTTGAATATAAAATTGACTAGATCTCAATTGGAGGCTATTTGCTCTCAATTATTAAACAAAACAATTGATCCTTGCAAAAAAGCTATTAAAGATGCTGGTGTTAAAACGTCTGATATATCTGAAGTTTTGATTGTCGGAGGAATGACGCGAATGCCAAAAGTGCAACAAATTGTAAAAGAAATATTTGGTAAAAATCCAAGTAAATCTCTTCACCCCGACGAAGCTGTTGCAACTGGAGCTGCTATTCAAGGTGGTGTGTTGGCTGGAAATGTAACTGATGTTTTATTATTGGATGTGACACCATTGTCATTGGGAATTGAAACATTGGGTGGAATTTCGACCAAATTGATTACTCGAAACACTACAATTCCTACAAAAAAAAGTCAAGTTTTTTCAACCGCTGCTGATGGTCAAACTCAAGTAGAAATTCATGTTTTACAAGGAGAACGAGAATTGGCTACACACAACAAAACTTTAGGACGTTTTCAACTTGTATTTTTATTATTTTACATTGTCATTATATATTAGATCGGTATACCTCCAGCTCCACGCGGTGTGCCTCAAATTGAAGTCACTTTTGATATTGACGCTAATGGTATTGTTAATGTGGGTGCTATGGACAAAGGAACAGGAAAAGAACAACAGGGTAAAATTATTTGAAATAATATTCAAATAGACATTCAGGTTTATGAAAATTTTTAAATGAAATAAATATCAAGTACAGTTACAAATTATTTTTTGTAAAAAAATATTGGTAAAAGAGGATTTTTTTTATTGGTTTGTAAAATTAGGTTTTTTTTTGAAATCAGATAGATAAATTATTGATCTAAAAATTTGGTAAAACGGTTTTTTCCTGAAGGATTCGTAAAATTTTGGTTTTTTTATTTAAAATTTTATTAAATTGAATGAAATTAAATTACCTTATGATAAACACGTCACTAGGTACTAGTGTGTTCAACTTTTGTAAAAAGTACTGAGTTATTTATTAAGTGCTTAGTTTGACTGATACTGAGTTTGTTTGTACTTAGTTTTGAAACACAAATACTCAATTTATTTATTTTTAAAAATTATTAATTTTGACAGACAATGCATTGAAAAATTTCTTTAAATAAATAATTTAATTATCAGTACTTGCAAACTAGTGCATCAGTTGAAAGATTATTTTTGGTGGTAGGGTTATTCAAGTCTATTCGTATAATTAGGATTACGGCAAAATTGATTGAAACTGAATTTTAAAATACAATAAAAACTTCATGTCTACACAAAGTAATTTATAAGCAATTTTTTATTAATAAAAAATATAATTATCTCTTTTTAATGATACTACAAATGTAGTTTCTTATAAAATTTGGATATTATTTTACACTACCTATCAGTTATTTTCTATGTTCATTGAAAATCAGAAACATTAGTTTTACGAAAACTGAACATTTATCAAATTTTTTAAAGTACTTACTGAGTTTTTTATTTTGTAAAACTGGTTAAAACTAAATTGAACACACTACTAGGTACTTGAATAAAAATATTACCATATAAAATTTGTGTCCACTTAAATATTTTATAAAAAATATTTGCGCATTAAACTTAATTTAGTTGTGATTCAATCTTCCGGTGGACTAAATAAAGAAGAAATTGAAAACATGATTAAAAATTCAGAATCCTTCGCAGAACAGGACAAAAAAACCAAAGACATAATTGAAACTGTCAACCAAGCTGAAAGTACTGTTTACGACATTGAATCTAAAATGACTGAATATAAAGATCAATTCCCAAAAGAAGACGTAACTATTTTTTGATTCCAATATTATTTTAATTAAACAGTACGAATCATTGAATAAACAAGTCGAAAATGTAAAAAAACTGATTTCCGAAAAAGACAAACAATCACCAGAAGACATTAAAAAAGCCACATCCGAACTTCAACAAAAATCTCTTAAATTATTCGAATTGGCTTACAAGAAGGTATATAGATATTAAATTTAAAAATTTATTTATTAGATGAGTGCCGAACGTCAAAATAAGGACGGATCAACAACCGAAACCAAACCAGACGAACAAAAAGTAACGGATAATGAAGAAAAAAATGAAAACAGCAATAAAAACTAATATTTATACATTGGAAATAAAATTTAACAGTTTGTCATTATTCTTGGAGAAATATTCATTGACATTAGTTCTTGGAACAATAATTTACAAGCATAGGGTAGGGATACTTGGGATACCTAAAACATGAATTAAATAATTTACAAAAAATAAAACCTCTGTTTTTTGGCATGATTTGCATTGGTAAGTGTTGGTTCTTAGATTTGCTACAGCTATTAAACCGCATATATCACATATATGAACTTTGTATGGGTCTGATACAGTCAATAATCTTTCTCGTAAAAATGAAGCTGCTCCATGAGCAATTTGACAATCACGTTCCATTTCTCCGAATCTTAGACCACCGTCTCTGCTTCGACCTTCCATAGGCTGACGATTTAAAATTTGAACAGGACCTCTAGCTCGAGAGTGAATTTTGTCATCGACCATGTGTTTTAAACGTTGATAATAAGTGGGCCCAATAAATATTTGAGAAACTATTTTTCGTCCAGTGAAACCATTATACATTACTTCGTTTCCTCTGAGATGGTAATCAAAATCAGCCAATAGAGCAGATATTTTTTGTACGTTGACAGTATCGTTAAACGGAGTTGCATCACCAACTTCTCCCATTAGAGCACTAACCTTCCCTTGCAAACATTCAATCAAATGTCCAATTGTCATTCTCGATGGAATTGCGTGAGGGTTAATGATTATGTCTGGTACGATACCTTCCGCTGTAAAGGGTAAATCTTCATGTCGATACCTCATTCCGCATGTACCTTTCTGACCGTGCCTTGAAGCGAACTTGTCTCCAATTTGAGGTGTTTTTATCTGACGAACCCTAAGCTTGCAAAACTTGGCACCCTCTTCATTTTCACTAATCATTACTTGATCTACTGTTCCGGTTTCAGTTCGTCTCATAAACACTGATGCGTCTCGTTTAGATATTTTTTTAAATTTGGCATCCCGTTCGGTAGCTAAATCAGATTCTGTCATTGTGACCGTTTTTCCAATAAGAACATCGTCTCCATTGACCCGTACACCGGCCGCAATAATACCGTCTTGTTCGAGTTTTTCGTAGTGCATGTTCCTCATACCTAATACGGTAGTTTTGTTTGGTTTTTCAATAGTCTCAACTTGGTCATATGTTCTTTTTTCTGCATCAGAATAAGACCTATAGAATATAGACCTAAAAAAACCACGATCAATTGCAGATTCGTTCATGATAATAGAGTCTTCCTGGTTATAGCCAGTATATGAAGCAATAGCCACAATAGCGTTTATACCAGCAGGTAATTCTCTGAATCTAAGATAATCGAGTGACCTGGTCTGTACAAGAGGTTTTTGAGGGTACCACAACACATTTGCTAAAGTATCTAATCGTCTCTGAAAATTGGTACAATAAATTCCCATAGCTTGTTTACCCATGGCAGATTGATATGTATTACGTGGAGATTGATTGTGATCTGGGAAAGGAATAATAGAAGCACATACTCCCAATATCATTGACGGGTGAATTTCACAATGAGTATAAGAATTGCAATATTGAGAGGATGATTGTAAATCATCTGGAGTCATTGCAATCATGGAAGTTTCTTCTTCCATGGGGTCCAAATATTCAACTACACCACTTGCCAGTAATTCCTGCCACCCGAAGTTAGATAATTGTCTTTGTTTTAATTGTTGAACGTGAGATTTTCGCAATAGTAACTTTTGATTCTCTACAATTAACAGTGGACGGCAAATACGCCCTGCATCAGTGTAAATTCTAATTTCTCTCTCAGAAATATCGCGCAATACTGAAACTTCAGAAATAATTACATCCATTTGACGTCTCAATTTTCTTAACGTCAACATAATATGATATGGATCTCTATGAATTCCAACCCAACATCCATTTACAAATATTTTGGTAGCTTTAGATATTGACGAAGGAACCATTTCTTCTAAATTTTCCATACTCCATTCTTCCAAAAACTCTAATATTGGTTGAGGTTGAGATCCAACACTAATATAAGCCATCAAAGCTAAATTTTTCACGAGTCCCACGGCTTGTCCTTCTGGTGTTTCGGCGGGGCAAATCATACCCCAATGCGTATTATGTAGTTGTCTAGGTCTAGACAATTTACTGTCTCTTCCAATAGGAGAATTTAACCTTCTCAAGTGAGAAATGGTGGAAACATATGTAAGTCTGTTTAAAACCTGTGAAACACCAGCGCGAGCAGTATGAGCTTTCTTTTGTTCGCCCCAATTACCGGTTGCAAGCGAATATCTTAGACCATCCGTAATTAATTTGGTTTTTACCGCGCAGTCCAATTTAAATAATTTTCCCTTATCAATAAATTTCTGAGCGTACATTTTTACCTCCTTTAACAGATTTTTAAAAAGGCCTCTAAACAAATATGCTAAAAGCGGCCCAGCCAAGTCCAACCGTTTATTTCCATAATGATCTCGATCGTCACACTCTCTTCTTCCCAAAGCAGCCTGAAGTAACCTGTGAATCATGTACCCAACAAAATAAGCTTTTTTCGTTTCACAAAATTTTCCTGTCCCAAGATGAATCAATAATTCTCTTTGTATAATTTCCCTAGCATACCGTATTCTTTTTTCTTTGGTTACACCTGGTTTTGCCCCTCTGGCACCAATAAAGCTCAAAGCAATTTCCTGGTCTTGGATAACAAAAGCTTCATCAAAAGAAGGTTTACACATTTCAACCAATTCTTGATCTCCAAAATCATAAATCATATGCTCCATAATGTCTCTATCGGAAACAAAACCCAAAGCTCTAAACAAAACAATAATTGGAATGTCGGCATTAATAAAGGGCATAGAACATAAAATTCGTTCTCCAATAGCAGTTAGATTATTTATATTTTTTCCAGTTTTTTTTACTTTAGGTGTTAAATTTAGTTGAAATGTGGTACTTGAACGAGTTGAATTTTCAATGTGAGATCTTATTTCTGCTCTGTGAGTAAATTTTTGGTCTTTTAAAGCAAACACGTAAACGTTGTTGGCGGCCATGCGTTCTTGAGCAACTATAACCTTTTCGGATCCATTTATAATAAAATAACCACCTGGGTCGAGAGGACATTCGCCCAATTCAGTCAATTCATTAGTGTCGTAATTGGTCAAAGTGCAATATGACGAACGAAGCATTATTGGAATTCGGCCAATAAATATTTTTGGGTAATTTTGAACTTGAGGTTCCTCATCAGTAACAAATGTTGTTTGTGTCATATCAATATACAATGGCGCCGAGTAAGACAAATTTCTTAATCTAGCCACGTTCGGCATTAGAGCATTCGATTCTCCTTCTTTTTCCCAATGGGTAGGTTTAGATAAGTATATTTGTCCACATTTTATTTCGTATTCAGTCTAAATTTAGAATTAACGTTTTTCAAAGATAAATATACTGGAACAACATCATCTACCAGTTTATGTTGATCTTCTTGAACCAATTTTATGGGTTTAGATTCTTCAATAATTCTTTGTACAGACATTTGTATGAACTCGTCAAACGAATCCAACTGTTGTCGCACCAAACCCTTCTCATCAAAATATGAACTTATAACCACCCAACATGCTTCTTGCCATGTATCCGGTGTTATTTCATCTTGATCCATGATTATGTCTAAAATAAATAGTAAAAATAATATAGGAAAAGATAAGTCAAATTTATCAATTTAAACAGCAAATAAACGCAATACACCAAAAAACACATACAATCCAAATGACATATCTTTAAATATGAAACATACCGTCTTTATCCATATTGTCGCCGATAATATAAATTTAATTTCAAAATGTATTTATTTATATTTTAATGATACGTCACTATAACGACATGGTAAAATTTTAATATTATTTTTTTTTATTTGAGATTTAATCATCGAAAAATTAAATTTATTAAAATTAGTGACTGGCTGGTGGAATTTAATTAAATGAAATTATTATTGATTTATCAATTTTTAATATTTTTTCGAAATAAAAAAAATCACCTTAGAAATGGAACAATTTACTAAATATATGCAAACTTTATCTTTAATTCAAATTTTGTTTTTAGTATTGAAAATATAAAATGAAGAGAACATATCAACAAATGAGGAGAAACAGTGTGGATGGTATTACCGAATATTCAGATCAAATGTTTAAAGTATTTTATATTTTTAATTATTTACAGTGATTTTCACTATGGAGCATTTTGATTGAGGTTGAATCTACCTTATTATGTGTGTCGTTGTTCTAACATTAGAGCCGTCCAACGGGTACGCGTAGAATTTTCAAAATTTGACCATAATCAGGAATTACAAGAGGCAAATGTTGAACTCTAACTGACCTGCCTTTAAAAATAATTGTTATATGATGGTGACCGAAACAATTCGTATAATATTTAGAAACGTAATTTAGAAATATAAAATTATATTGATGTGTATACCAGGGGTTCCCATACTTTTTTCATGGCGGATCGGTAATAAATTACAAAATTTATCTCGGACCATTAAAGCGATATTACTAGGCAACTTTAACAAATTTTGATGAAAAACGTAATAAATTGATTAAAAATTTGCCCAATGAGTACTGTTGGTGCATTTATCACTTATTAAGATAAATTTACTTTTAAGTGAGTTCGTTATTATATTAAAAAAATAAAATTTAGAAGGTCGTCCTGGGAATATGGTATGTATGGAGGCAAGCTAATTTTTTCCTGGTTTTCATTTGAAATTCGTGTTTTTGAGTATGGGATAAGGTTGAACATCATGGAAGTATTATTTAATAATATATAATTATTATAATAATATATTAATATAATATACAGTTAATATATATAATTATTTAGTAATATTTAACTGTTTATTATATGTAAAACGAATTAATATAAATTAAATTAATTTATTTATCGGTCTAAACAAAAATATCCCTGGAGGTCGAAAGAATGTTGCATTTTGTTGAACAGTGTTATAATGTGACTTAGCATAGTGTTTTTATGTATGATAGATCAATGAGTTATTAAAAGTTTAGAATCTAATTAGATTCTAACTACGTGCTTATCAATCTTTCTTCCTTTGGGCGCACAAGAAAATACGAAATAGTACAAATTTTAAATTTGTTGAGTGCCTACTAACAATCTTGACTATAGTATACGAATTTGCAAGGAAAAACAGAAAATTTAATACAAAAATTTGTTTCTGTAAAAAAACAAGAAAATCTAATGTAATTCACCTTTTGTGAAATGGTATATAGCTCGTTTTCAAGGTTTCGCGGGTCGCACCGATTGAGATACACTGTAACTGTAAATCTATTTTTATATTTTATTTCAAACAAACGAAATAATCATTTTTTGGTATAATTTTGAAATGATCCAAAAAATGTCAAATGGAAATGACTTGACGTTATCTACCGAATAAATAAGTGTTCATTTGTAATTATATTTGTAGGGTAATGCAGACAACCGAAAACACCTTTTAATGACATCTGTAACTCTGTATGTCGGAAACTTATCATTCTATTCGGACGAATTTCAAATTCATGCACTTTTTTCGACTGCAGGTGATATCAAAAGAATAATCGTTGGAATAGACAGATTCAAAAAAACTCCGTGCGGTTTCGCATTTGTAGAGTAATTTTAAACATTTAAAAAATCGAGTCAACTTAATTTAGATATTACACTAGAGAAGCTGCAGAAATGTGTCACAAATATATCAATGGAACGAGATTAGACGACCGAGTCATTCGTACAGATTGGGACACTGGTTTTGAAAATGGTCGTCAATACGGACGTGGAAAATCGGGTGGTCAGGTAAAATTTATAATACCATTATAAAATATTGTCTAGGTTCGTGATGAGTACAGACACGATAATGATACGGATAGAGGCGGTTATGGAAGATTATACGATAGGAATAATTATAAATAATTTATAATGTAAAAATGTACAAATTAAACATCTTTTATACCCAATTTCCGAACAATATCGTTCATATTATCAGAAAAATTGTTGGTTGATTTGCCTTTTAAAGTCACTGTGGCTTTTTTAACGTTTGTTAGTTTTATTTGTATTTTTTTGTCGACTTTTTTCTTTTTATTAGTTTGCTTTTTAGCTTTTATTCTTAATACCTTTTTGTCTGATTTAGACAATTCTGTTTGGGATTTTGGTTTACCCTTTTCTTTCTATTAAAATCAATTAAATGGTATAAATCAAATTAATACTATAATTTCTTCTGGTGCTAATAGTGTAGCGTCAGATATTGCCTGGGGAATGTTTTCTTCCACGTTTATGGCAGATATATTTGCCAAAATATCAGTTTTAACTGTAGCCTAAATTAAAACAAACAACAATATAAATAAAATAATACTGTGGATGGAGTAAATGTAAATGCACTCATTAAATCCAGTTGATGGAAAAGTATATTCATTTCTTGGTCGATTTTGACATGCAGTTGGTTTCTTTTTGTTTTTTCAGATTTATTCTAAAATTTATTAATGTTTGAAATATATACTAATATACCAGGTTAGACTCTTTTTCCAAATATTCTTTTTCGTAAATTTCTGCTAAACCTACATCGGCTTTATTCATATCTAAAAGTACGTCCTTTTGGAAATCAATGTCTTTTTCTGTTTCCACCTTTCTCTCCACATCGTCCCATATCTATAATTTAATAGTCAAAAAAATTTCATACTAGAATACAGTAAATTCTCCAAACATGAACATCCAAATATAAAATTAAAAACAATGTTCAACAAAGATATGAACAAATCTTGTATTGATTAATAATTATAATTCGTAAATTATGGCTTTAATGTCCGTGTATTTCACTTGAACATTACTTAAAAAAATTCTTATACAGTTTTTTCCACTTGATACACAAAAAAATTTCAACTTCAGAAATTTGCGTCTTGATGGTCAAAAACGCATTTTACCAATTTATCAGCAAATATTTTGAATTTACATTAAATTTATCAACTTAAAATGAAAACTAAGAACGGTGCAATGTTATCGATATTGTATCGATTGTAAAGATTTTTAACTAACATTTAATATATTGAAAAAGTTTTAAATGTATAGTATTTAATTTCATTTTTAGATCTGAGTGAAATTTGCTTGTCATTAAATTTTCAATGTTTTAGTTCGCCCTCGTGAAAATTAGCGACAGTTTGTACGAAGTACAAACAAACAGTACGTACAAAACAAAAAAGCTAGTTGTTATACACATTTTAAGGTTATGAAAAAATCATTACTGACGAAGGTTTCCACATTAGTTTTCATTTAATTATTGAACTGTGAATAAGAGTACAAAATAAAAGTTAATAAATAATTTAGAGACTCGAAAACTAGAACAGTGCATTTTAAAATGGTGCGATACACCAAATCAGTAATTCTTAACCGGTGCGTTGCATAGAAATTTCAGTTTATTTTATAAACTTATAAAAATTAGTGTCAAACTAGTACATTGACCATTTTTTAATTAAAATTTTGGGATTTACTATTTACTATGTTAATTTAATGTATTTATATTACAATGTAAATAATATGGTGACCATCAAAAATATCAAAATGTCATCGGTGGTGTTTCTAATTAAAATTTAAAATGCGCCCAACTATTTATTTATTCACAGGTTACGAAACATGTACCAAAGTGATTAACAATTATAATTCATTTATATATAAATATTAAAAATACCCCATTTTTTATTCTAGCTTTAATGATATCTTCAATCGTAGTGGTTTTTTCTTCTGTGATAACAGGCACTATAGAAAATATAAATATTTTATTAAAAAATAAATACATACAAAATTCCCTCACGGCCGAAATTTTCTACTGTCAAATATTATGCAAAACATCAATCAATCCCGTACCCTACCCGTTATAAAATTTTTTTCTAATCTTATTTCTAATTAAATAAAATAATTACTAAAATACGTAAAATTATTGCCCATACAAAAAAATCAAACTTAAAAAGTTTAACTTTACATTTGTACAATGTGAAGATAGTTTCGTTAGATAAGGAACCTTCAAAAAAATAAATATATACCTGGTCTAGCTGTTGTGTCAAAATCGAGATATTTTTCTAGCAAACTATTTGTAGGTCTATTTTTGGCACTAGTTTCTCCTTTTAAGAACCATTCCTTGTCTTGTTTCATATCATTTTCAAAATTTTTAATTTGCGTTTTAACCTAATGAAACTAATAAGTAAAAACCAAATTAAACTCTGAAATAAAAAATTACCTTACTACTCCAATTCTCGAAAGCTGTGTTTTTTTGTTCATTAACATGTTCATTCATATCACTTTCATCTTCACTGTTGATGTCAACATCATCATTCGACTGATTTTCGTCAAATTCTGGATCAATATCTACATCCATATCATCCGAATTTTCTGTGTCATCTTTATTATTTACATCTAAAACAGGAGTATTTTCTTCATTTTCATCAATGATATCTAAACGATTTCGCTGAACTTCCGACTCAAAAAAAGATTTTTCCTCCTCCAAGAAATCTAATTCTTCGTCATCTGAAACTCCTTCAAAAAGTCTTTCATCAATTTCAATATTTTCACTATTAAATTCATCTAAAAATGATTTCATA
Organism: Intoshia linei; assembly: GCA_001642005.1. Lineage (NCBI taxonomy): Eukaryota > Metazoa > Orthonectida > Rhopaluridae > Intoshia > Intoshia linei. Next base: position 7,015 of record LWCA01000355.1, on the reverse strand, counting down.
TCAAAGTTTTCAGATTTAGACGAGATTTTTTTCGTATTTGTGTCACTTTCAAATAATGGATCATTAAATGTAACTTTAGGTTTTTTTGGTATATTTTCGTCTTGATCGATACACACTTGACGTGTAGATATTTTTTTATGTTTAGCAAGTTTACTCAATTTCAATTCGTTCGAAATTACAGTTGCAATGTCTTCTATTAAACTGTCATTGAAGGCCAACAATTGCTTCCAAAGTTGATTATCATCATTTTCTATAACTAATTCATTCAAAACTTTATTACTGTCTTTTGAATCACTTTTTACGAATTTATACACATTTTTCAAAATCGAATATACATCTTGATCGGGTAAACTAAATTTGAATATAAATTGATAAGATATATACCAATAAATATTGATACACTATTATCATTGGTTAAATTAATTTTTTACATTTGATTTATAATTCAATAGAACTTACCAATTATTTTCAATAATGTCGTTATATATGTTTAATACATTATTCAAAATGTTGGTCATAATTTTTAATTAGACATGGCGATAATATGGTGAAAAAATAAATAAAAGTATATTTATTTTATATTACGATTATATATTATGTATTAAAATAAATCAATTAATATTCAATAAATTTCTATAAATATATAGTGATCAACATTAAGAAACACGTATTAATAAAAATAAACCATTACTGTACAATTATTGTATTAACGTTTAATGAATGAAATTTAGCGTAACCAAACAACACTATGAGAACGTGAACATTGAAAGATAGTTCACAGTAAACAAATTGTAAATTTATGAAGCTATACAAATTTTTGTGTATTTGGATGATTTGGATGGGATTTTGTTTAGCGTCTGAACTTAATACAGAAAATTCACTGAACGAAAATAGTCACCAAATAATACTGAAATCAAGTGATTTAGAAGAAGAATTGTCAAATTTGCTAGTATTGTCCTTGGACGGATCGTTAAATTATATACATTTTGAATCTGGTAAAAAGATTTGGACACATCGATTTGATTCATTGTTACAATATTCGATATCAAATTCTAAACAAGTTGAAATTGTTGCGAATCCTTCAACAGGAGAATTATTTGAACTTGAAATAAACAAAGAAACATTAAAAGATGAAAAATGGGAACGAGAAATGAAAAAATTGCCATTTTCAATTTCTGAATTAGTAAATCTATCTCCATGTAGAAGTTCAGACGGGTCATTATACATTGGTTCAAAAAAAGATATTTGGACAATTTTAGATGCAAAAAACGGGAATGTGATTAAAAGTTTAGATTCTGGAGGACGATTGATAGACCGTCAAGAGATTTGTCCACATTTCAATTTCAACAATTCCACCATTCATATTGGTTATACTCATTATAATATAGTTAAATATGCTGCGTCAGACCTGAGTCCATTATGGAACATTACATTTATTGATTATACTTCTCATTCGGTCCTCTCTTTGCAGAATAATTTCAATCAAATGTACATTTCATCAGTATCAAATGGTTGTTTAATGGCAATAAACCCTTACACTCAAAAAAAACTTTGGACTATTGACTCATCGAGTCCGATAATTTCAGTTTTTTCACATTTAAATCAAAACCATTTTGTTCACAAAACAATTTATCCTATATCCTCTGCCACTATGCAAGAAATTGAACGTATCACTGATATAAGCGTAGTAATTGATGACGTTTTAAATTCTGAAAATATAAGGAAAATTATTTATGTTGGTACATTTAAAGCAACAATGTACATTTTAGAAGTAATGACTAGTATATATGACAATGAAAACCAATTTCTTCTGCCGGACCGTAGTAAATTTGATAAAAAATCTAAATTTTTTGGATACTATTTAGATTATATAAGTGTAACGCCTATGGAATTGATTGAAGATTGGAAACGCCTTGAGCGTTTCATTAATAGTGATATCAACAAGAAAACTAACGATAGTATTCATCAAATTGCCAGTCTTTTCAATTTTCCTATAGCTATATACGAAGATGGCAAAATTATACTTTCCTTTGGAGGGATTGTCGTAATTTTTACATTTATACTGGGTCTTTTTATAATATTTTCTTTTTCCAGGCGATATAGACCCAAAAAACCTAATCCAGTTGTTTCTGGTACTGCCATCAATTTGAGCGGTTCCAGTACTGTCAATGCACAAGAAATGCTCACTGAAGCTACTGTTAATGTGGGTTGTTTGAGTTTTTATCCGGATGTCATCCTCGGACGTGGGTGTAATGGAACAATAGTTTATAAGGGAACATTCGATGGAAAAGATGTTGCCGTAAAACGGGTCATACCTGAATGTACCAAATTAGCCAATCGAGAAATTAATCTCTTGAAAAATTCAGACCTTCATCGAAATGTTATTAGATATCATTGTACTCAAACGAGTTACCAATTCCATTATATTGCATTGGAACTTTGTATTGGAACTTTGAAGGATTATGTCAATAAGGGGTTTCTTATGAGCCAAGATGCAAAAATTGACGCATGGGGTCAAATTGTTGAAGGAATGATCCATTTACATTCTCTGAATATTGTTCACAGAGACATTAAACCTCAAAATATACTTGTTAAAGATAATAAGGAATCTAAATTGCGTTTTGTTATTTCCGATTTCGGGTTATGTAAACAAATTCTACCCCATAAACAATCGTTCTCACTTCAATCTGGTCCAACCGGTACGATTGGATGGGTTGCGCCTGAAATGTTACATCCAGATAAATCTAAAAAGGTAACCAAAGCTGTAGATATTTTTTCTCTTGGTTGTCTACTTTATTTCATTTTGTCCAATGGAAAACACCCGTATGGACCGCCATTACATAGAATGAGCAATATAGCTAATGATTTGTACAAATTTTATGAACTAGATTTGATACTTGATTGTGTGTCCATCCATGCCGTAAAATCTTTACTTCAGCAAGATCCAGGTTTAAGACCTCATATACAAGGAGTCAAAAAACATCCACTGTTATGGAGTTGTAAAATGAAATTAGATTTTTTGATGGTATGTTTTATTTTTTGTAATGTAATTTAACTGGATACATTTTATAAAATCCCACATTAGTTTCATGTAGATTTTTTATAAACTCCGCGTTGGGCAGCGATAAATGAATATTTTTCATAGAGTCGATTGAAATTGGAATTTATTCCAATGGTTGACATTTTTTGTTTATATTGAGAATTTTATATATGTTGCATAGAATGTGTACAACTGTGAAATGTACACATTCCACGAGCAAGTCGTAGATGTATACATTTTATGGACAAGTCGTAGAATGTGTAAAATTTTCATTTATATTTTAATTTTGGGTTTTAGACTTTTTAGGTTTTTTTGAACCAAACTTTAAATGGCGTTTCTTAGAATTTTTTTAAACCAAAATTTTTAATGGTTTTTAGTATTTTTTTTGAACAGAACTTTTAAGAGAGATTTTTATGATTTTTTTTGAACCCAAACTTTAAGGTTGTCTTTAAGTTGGGTTCAAAAAAAATTTCCGAAAAACTCCCCTTCAAATTTAGTAAAAAAAATTTCTAAAAAAATTACCCTTAAAGTTCTGTTAAAAAATCTTAAAACCACCTTGAAAGTTTGGTTCAAAAAAAAATCTTAAAAAACCCCTTAAAATTTAGTTCAATAAAATTTCTAAAACCCAAAATTAAACTAAAATATAAATGAAAATTTTACACATTCTATACGACATATACATGTATATCAGTGGTCAGCTACCTTTTGCATCTCGTGGGCCACTTTTTTTATATAAAAAAATTATAGGGACCCCGTTTTTGAAAATTTACACTTGATAGATTTTTATTTTAACTGAAGAGAAAAGTTTCTAGTATATTCAACAAAATAAAATCCGATTAACGAATCAACGTTTAATAGACGTGATGAGGAAAAACTGATTTCACCATCTTGTTTAGAATAAAAATATCTTCCAGGTGCACTAAATTTAACTTTTGCATTCAAAAAAAGTTGTTTTTTTTGTTGGACTTTGTACTTAATAAAATTTATAGAAACTTGAATAATTAATTTTTAATTATATTTTGGCCCGTTAAATTACGGATTGGTCATACCCCAGGTCATGACTCGACGTCCATTCTCTAGAGCGGCATTCGTTTGACGATGTACTGTTAGAGTGATAAATCTTATAGTGACATATTTATCGATTTTATTTATTATCATATCATTTATTTTTTCACGAAATTTTAGTCGGTTTTTTTATTTATATTTAATAATATATATTTATCTTATATTCATAATTTTGCAGTTTTTTTACCCAATTTTAAAATATTTCACAGAAATTTTGGGCAAAAATTTTGTATGGATTTTTAAAGGAACTTTTTTTTACTCAATTTTTAAAGATTTTGACGATAATTTTGGGGTAAAATTTTGTAGGGTTTTTAAAGGAACTTTTTTTTACCCAATTTTTAATGATTTTGAAGATAATTTTGGTCATTGTCATCATTAAAGAAACTTTGAAGAAACCATAAAAATTTTGTCAAAAAATAAGTATTATGATTAATTAATAAAATCGATGGTTAGATTATAAGATGTATCGCTCAACTGAATGTTTGCATATGACTCATGAGCAGAGGTGTCAATTATGGAATGTTCGTTATAACAAAATTTTTTACCCATTTATTTTTTTAGATATTTTTCATAATTTATTTCTCCTGATTACAATTTTTAGCATTAGTTATGCACTTATTCCATTTTATTAATTAATTAAAACTGTAGTTTAATAATCATTATAAAAATAATGATTTGAGTAAAAATATTTTTTTGTGCGGCCCGCGTAATAATTTTTTTTGTCACATTTCACCCGCCAAGCAAATTGAGTCTGACATCCTGCTCATGAGTAATGGATCATTATTACCAAATAGACCCCAGTTTAAGATACATAGATATATACTATGTGTTCTAAGAAGAATTATGATTATGATGTACGATAATACTGTAATACAGTGATTTTCAAACGGGGGGTCGTGAGAATTTGAACACAGTATAAAATATAAATAAAACTGAATATGCTTTTTTAATATTTTCATTTATGTGAATTGATAAGATGTTTGGAGTATATAGTAAATTTTTGGGTCGCGAAAATTTTTTATTTTTATAAGGGGGGTCGCGAACACAAAAAGATTGAAAATTACTGCTGTAATATGTATAATTTAATTGTAATTGCTTATTTTAGGATAGTAGTGATAGAATAGAACGTAATAACAATTCAAAAACGAATGGTGATATTGAAAAAGATGCAATAAAAGTAGTGGGAACTGATTGGCGCTTGAAATTATCTGTTTCCCTTCAAAATGGTAAAATTTATGAGAAATATCAATTTAAAAAAATTAGATTTACGCAAGTTTCGAACTTATCAAGGAAACAGTGTAAAGGATTTACTAAGAGCAATTAGAAACAAGGTACAATTTTATATATTGAATTGATATTAATGAAAGAGTTAATTAAGACCCATTAATGAAATAATGATAATTTAGCGACACCATTACATGCACCTAAACGAACAATTGAGACTTTCGTTAGGAAAAATTCCAAATGAATTTTTAAATTATTTTCTGAACCGTTTTCCTCTTCTTCTAATTCATGTTTATGAATTTATGGTAATTTAGTTATTGATTACTTCATTTTATTATGTATCATTATAATTTTAGAAATTTGCTTCTTCTGAATCAATTTTTTCAATTTATTATGATGAAAATTCTGTAAATTGTATAAAATTACTATCCAATGTAGATAAAATCAAACAATCAAAATGTGACAAGTTTTATGAATCTATTCAACAGAAGAACAAATATATTTAAATATTTTTTTCTAAAGTTATCCATATTAATGTAAAACTGTAGCTATGTAAATAAAATTTACCCACCTCCATTTTATAATGTTATATTGTGAAAAGAGTCTTTTCTGGGATGTGGCGTGGGAAATTTGTCTGGATAGGCACAGTATATGGTCTTCAAGATATATTTTAAAGAATGCAATTCATTTTTGTAATCATTTATAAATAGTATTTGAATAATTTTTTATTTATCACAAATGGAAAAAAGTATCAGGTCTAATTCATGAAACAATTATGTGAAAAATACTTACATTGATGCGTTTATTAAAAATTTAGTTGGTATAAAAACAAAATTTAAATTTCTTTACAAAAGTTTAACAATAAATAATTATAAATTATGGGCCACATGAAAAATTCAGTGAAAATGTATTAAATATAAGATACTACATTATAATATTTAGTATTATAAAAGAATCTGATGTCGGTTTTTTAAAAATCTTTAAAAATTCGACTTGCGTTGGAATTAACAACATTATTAATTTTCCAACTATGCTTCATTGTAAAAAATGATGTTGATGTTTATGTCTATATCTCTCTTCTTGTGAATTCCTTTGATTTAGCGTACATTTAATTTTTCGCGAAGCATTCAATACTGAAAATGTTGTTTTACGGCCCATGGATATTGGCCAATGGCCATTATAAAGTTATTTAAACAATATATAATAGGGTGTTTCAAAAAGTATAAATTTTGCGATTTTCTTGTTGACGTTGAAAAATTACACTAGTATTCATACTTAAACTACTATGTGAGTTCAATTTTCACACAAAACTTTCTGGTTAAGTTGCGCAAAGAAAAAGAAATTTTTAATATAAAAATATTGAAAATTACTTTATTAACAAATATGATTGGTTAATTTATCATATTTTCGTAAAATTTTCATTTAAAAATTGTAGATTACTATGTAAAAATAACAATTTTTACAAAAATTTAAAAGAAAGGGGTTTGCATATTTTCTTGTAAAGTATTCAGACATTTTCGAAATTTTTAATTATATAATAAGTTCAATTTTTGAATGGCATCTATGATTAATTCTTTTCTCAAATTTCTTGACCTTTCTTTGAAAATATTTAGTCTTAATAATATTCTCTCAGAAATTTCATTTGTTAGTCAAACATTTAGTTTTGGTTTAGAACTATATTTATGT
>LWCA01000645.1:0-21393 GCA_001642005.1 Intoshia linei | reverse complement strand
TTTATATTACATTTTCTTTGATAATATGAGATGTTTTACTTTGTATATTAGAATAAAATCAATAATTCTGATGTATTATTGTATGATTGAGTTATTTTTATTTTTTTAATCCTTTTATATTCTTTTATTTAGATGTAATTAAGTAGACCCTGAATAATAAATATTTTTAAATTTATATTTAGATGAGTTGGATGAAAACAAATCTAATGGACCTGAAGAAAATAACACCACAAAAGAGTTGGAATCTACAATCGAATCCATGAAAATTTTAAACCAAGATAAAGATGTAAATACTGAATCTATTAAATCAAAAATTATTGATATACCAAGTGAAAAGTTGGAAACGGCAGATATTGATATCATAAAAGATGAGACGAATAAAATGTTGGATGTAACTGATTCAACTTTTGACCTCAAAATTGAAAAAAGAGAAGATAATGAAAACATGCCAGTGTTAGATGAGTCTTCATTTACATCTGAGTTTGATATAATTGATGATTCTGTAAATTCAAATAAGGCGCATAATACAGAAAAAGCATTTGCAAATTCTAAAATTGACGATTCCTTCGATCTTATACCTGGTAAAATTGAGAGCGTAAAGGATATTGAATGTTTGGACAAAGAAACATTTTCAAACATGAATGAATCAAATATCAATAATTCTACAATTAATGAACTTTCTGAATTTGAACAAATTGAAGCATCAAAGTGTGAAAATATTTGCGAAAAATACAGTGAAAATAATAGAGTAACATATCCGATAACAGAAGATACTAATCGGATTGTTAATGCGGCTGTTGATATTTTTCAGAATTTATCAACAGAATGTGCAACTTGTCCAGAAAAAAATATTTCAAATTGTCATTTTTCTTCAGCAGCTACTGATTATAAATCATATCCTCATGCTAGAAATCATATAATGCCGAATACTACTATTCGAACGGATTCTGTAATTTCAGAAAGAGTAATACCGCCAAAACAACAAACTACTAATGGGAATATTGATTATGGTACTTGTTCCAGTGCAATGAATGATAAATCTTATTTTTATAATGAACCAAATTCTAATAAATTCATCAAATGTGAAAAACCAGTGAACCAATTTGATTTGTATAGGTATTTAAATTTATTGATATATTTTTGATGTATATTTGTGACTACTTGACTGTTGTGTACTTCACACAAATAGGAGCTAAATGCTAACTCGACTTTTTAATTGATTATAGACAATGATTTTATAATCTTAAAAATAATACAATAATTGTTACACCCTGAAAATATTCATAAATCATAATCTTAAAATAAATTGTAAATATCTATGGTACAGTGGGACCTCTTGAAATGACTACTTAAGAATACAATAATTGCATTATATAGTTAATCATAAAAAATACATTTCAAAATTGTAATTGTAGAAGGTTTGATCAATTCTATTATTTCACTTTCAATTTTTGGGGCTATATTGTAGAATAATTATTTAAAGGTTAATTTCAAAAAAAGTAAAGTTGATTTGAAACAAATTTTTATTCATAAATAACGATATTAATTAAGACATTATACATAAGAAATAAACAGGGCTGTGTAAAATTGCTGGTATTAGCGAGGTTGGCTGGTAACAGCAACAGCTGTACCGGTACAGCAAGGCTGTTTTTCCAGCATACTTAAACTTTTTGTTAGTAAATAATGTGTCGTTAATCAAATGAAAATTTAGGAATAATACCCATTGGGTTTACCTTCAAACATTAGTATAAGTAATTTTTTATTAATTTTGTAAATTAATTCTATTTTTCAAAATGTGTCATCACTTCGTAACAAAACAAAAATATTATTTATTTATTTTTTGGCAGACAAAAATAAATTAAATATTAACATTATAATTTATAATATATTCTTCAAATTATATCTTATATATAAAGAATCATCCAGTGTTGATTCAAATAGGCTGTTTCTAACATTTGAGTGAATATTTCTGTGTTGTGAAAAGCATCTTTCTACAGCTGCTTTGCTTACTGTTAATTTCATTAAACTCTTCCTCGAACATTGTAATTTTACTTTCAGGTAATATTTTATGGGCCCAACCCTTGAAACAATATTCAGTACTTTTATTGGATGTGAACATATCCTGATAAATTGGGAAGAAAAATGATAAATGAGATAAAATTTTTCCTAAATTACTTGTAGTGACTATATTCTATCTATAATTCCAAATTTATTTTAGTTTATCAATTGTATCAGTATCTACCACTCCAGGTAAATCTTTTAACCAAGAGTCTAATAGTTTTATATAATTTAATCAAATGAATTATATTTGAGTCATCTTTTTGAATTATATCAATATTTATTGATGTTTTTTAAAATTATATTAACTTTTTGTAAATTTAACGAAAGTGATTCTGAACCTATTTTCATTTGTATTGCTTTCTTTATTACATCATAAATTGAATTCCATCTAGTTATGACATACCGTGGCAAAGTTCCACTCTCAATGTAACTTTCAAGTTTTTAAAAAGTAATATTTACGATATCGATCTTTTCCAATATATCGCCTACGAATAGATTCAACATATGTTCCCATATACATTTAGTATCGGTATTATATCCGGATATTTAGTCGACATTAGTTTCATACATAAAATTTGAGTGGGGCTTGTGAAAATTTGTCAAGAAATCAAAATAATATAAACTTTGATAAATTCTCATATTTTTTGCGAACAGATTACTATTACTTTTGTAGAGCAGATGTAAGTTCTGGAAGCAGTTTATTTAAAAAATAATCCGGTTTCATCATTCCTATATTTTTCTACAGCTTCAGAAAATAATTATTTCCATTCTTATATTTTAGACTCGCTTACTAATTTAGATTCTCTTACAATTTTTTTTGATTTAATGGAATTTCTGGTTAAAAAAGAATTTAACCAACCAGTAGATGCTTTAAAATCGTTCAATTTCTAGCGCCTTTTCTTTCAATATATTGCCACTTATACTTATATTTAATGTCCGTTGACGTTAAAACTACTGATACAACGCTGATTCAATTTTCACAGATTTCCTTAGGCAAGGTTATCTCTTCTGATTAAAATTTAAATTATTACAATTAAGGATTTCTTCGTGATTTTTTACAACTTACTTACCAAACCTACTGAAATGGAGTGTTTGGTGGCTAAATATTTTTGAGACCGATTTGAATCTTCCTCAAACAGTTTAATCAATTTTATTTTATCATTTATCGACAAATCTTGTCTTTTTCTCTTCAAATTCATATTGAATGGTTACTTTTCTGAATTTTATAAGTCACGTGATAGAAAATTAATAAAAATTTATGTTTATTTACACAAAATTATATTTACAGTTCATATTAAAAATTTTTTCTCATAGACGATTAGCAGTCATTGTTGATCTTAAAAAGGTTTTCAATCTTCTCAAAATGCTAACGGAGCGTTTACATGCACATGTGGTGATTGGCAATGTTGCCAAAATAATTAAAAGTTGATGAATATTTGGAAACTAATTAGAATTGCAGCTTTGGATTATTTAAATCAAGTTTTTTTTTTGTCCATGTAGTATATTCTGCTTTGATATCTTCATCTTATGATATGCATAGTAAAAATAATTCATATTTTTATGTGAATTCTTTCAAATCTTCAAATGATTCGTTTTGAAATATTTTCAATACAAGTGGGAGGTAGGGAAAATCCTTTCAAAAAAATCTGTTGACCACTGAAAAATCGTAAGCTGAATTCAGCTAAAATAGAACCGAAAAAAGGAATTGCCAAGTTTATTGATGTAGATGTGCATGTAACAGAAGGCCTCAAGTCACATGATCAATTGTTCATTTAATGGTTAGGGCCGTGGAGAGCCAGCAGTAGGCCCTATAATATTTTAATGTACAACAATTTAGTAAAATAGGACAGCAAATTCTAAACATTAATACACTCTGTTTATTATGTAATTCATATTTAGAATAAGTGTTATAAAAATATATTGTTCTAAGTTTTTCGAAAAATAAAACCATAGGCTAGGAGCAGTAAAGAAAGGTGCACAAAATGAGTCTAAGAAGAACAGAATATACAAAGTATATCTATTAAAAATTACGTAGAGTCTGTAAAAACAAAAAATCAACTGTTTAATAAGTAATGCATAATAGATGGCATGTTTAAATAATATAGTCAAAAATGTATAAAATTAATTTTAATATTTAATATATTAGAAGAAAATAATATTACTAATACTTTGTAGAACTGCCTTTATTCAAAATAACCTCAAATATCCTATTCTTCATTGAATCGTACAAACTCAAGATGACAGAACGTGGCAGCTACTGCCAGGCTATTTTAATTGCATCTTTCAGGTCCTGAATACTATCATATGTTATATTGCCTTCGTATATACTATGTGTCAGTATTCCCCAAACATTTCCGATCGAGTTCAGATCGGGAGACTTTGATGGCCAGTTCAAGAGTTTAAATCTTTTATGGCTAAAATACTCTTTGATTGACCTTGACGTGTGTACAAATGCATTGTCTGGTTGAAAATTTTTGAATTTTCTTCTATGAGGCAATAGGTATGTAATCAGAGTATTCTGATAAGCTAAAGAATCCACATTACCGCTTAAGAAGCAAATCTTAGTTTTACCTGATGAATAGAATGCTCTCCATACCATGACATTTCCTCCACTGGCTTGTCTGGACCTCTTAGAAAGTAATTCTTGTCTTACGTCATGTTAATAATGCGTATAACCATCTGGCCCATCTTTTCTCATCCGAGAAGCAAACTTGTTTCCAATTCATGCTCATGTTCTCTCTGGCGAATTCTAAGCTGGATTTTTTGTGGTCAGGTGTCAGGGGCGGTTTGCATTTCATTTTTGAACTTCGATGAATCGACTAGACGAAATAATATTGTAAACTGAGCTTGGATAAATGCCAAGATTCAAATCGGACGTTAATTTACGAACACTGGACGTGCTATTAGATGCCCTCCTGACGACCAATCTCTTTGTACAACGACAAGCTACAAATACCAATAATGTCAAAAATGCGCAACGATATAACAATATTTGGAAATATGTTTTCTAAATTTAATGATAAAATCTTTTCGAAAACTTTTTTAGGTGAAATTAAATTCAATAAATTCAAATTATGATTTTCACAACTTGAGAAAATGCAATTTTCATTTTTAAGTTTAAAAATAGCCTGCACACCATTATATTTCCAGCGAGTTCTAGCAATTTTTTTCCAGGTAAAGCTTTTAATATTCCTCTCTATCCTCTAAACTCTATCTCTATTTAATCCTACTATTTTTGAAGAAGCAACTATAAACATCCACATAATTATTCGCGCATTTATACTTCGCGGATCTAGCCACGAACTCATCCCTACATAATATCTTTGAATTACTGAATCGACCTTTCTACTAACATATCCTTGCATTGTTTCCGAAAAATGAAGATCCCCAAAATATTCTATACGCACAGTTGATACCTGTTGCTTTGTAGGATGGGTTTTTAATCCATAACTTTTGTAAAAGTGTAGGATCCTGACAAGCTTCGAAGTCACTGTCGGTTGTTCTTGGAGGACTATAAGAGCATCATCGCCCATATAATTGTCAGTTATCTTAAGATGTAATAATTCAACTTTTCTTAATGCTAAACGAGCAACAATCATATTTAGTAAAGTTTCAATCATGGCGGTCCATCTCCAACCGGACGCAACCCCTCCACGATATGCACCTAAATTAACATTTTCGTAATCTATTGTCCCATTTTTTATAGATTCAATTATATTTCTGAAAATCATATGAGCCTCCGAATACCTTTGGTAGAAACGACTTAAGATTTCCTAATAATGACAACACCATACGTCCACTTTGATTTTTATCAAACGCAGACTGGTCAAGCATAAAAAATACTAAACCATCTTTTTTTGTCTTTTCTTCTAAATTGATCATGAGTACATTTTCAATCTTTGATGTTCATAAATATTGGAGAGGCTGTTGATTGTGTGCAACATTTAAATACCTCCGAAAGGTATGCCATCTCCATGTACAACTGCATCTCAGATTTCACCACTAGTCTCTTTTTTCCAAGTTCAGGTTTCGGAAACACTAAGTATGTCGCTAGTACTATTAAAAAGAATCTCTGAGCCTCCAGAAACTCTTGTCTTTTTAATAATATTTTGTAAATTTTCCAAGTCTTAATTTCCGTAACCATGTCTGCAAATTTTTTTTAGTTTTTAATTGTATTGCACCTTCTTTTCCAACGTAATGTCTACATAAGGCCATTTTTCTCATCTTACTTGACATCATCCCAATGGATTTTGATGAAATTGTCAAACGCCTCCAGCCAAGTATCCACATCCATAGATAAATTGCCTGTTGGTAACAACAATGGTTGAGGCTGTCCGAAAAAGACTTCTGACACCAATGTAATGTTCGACATTTAACTTTCAATTAATTATTTATTTTAACAATGACGATAACTAAACTATATCTATAACAACGATTGTATCTTGGATACTACAAAAATCTATGTCGAAATAGATAGAATTACATAGAACTACATCGAAATGATTCACTCTTCAGTCGAAATAATAAAGAGGAACATATATTAACTCTATTTAATCTTTGCTGATTTGACAATAAGTGAGGAACCCATATACCAGACCTATGGACCTTTTTCATCCTTAATAACATATTAAACACACTTGATTTTGAACAAATAGCAACATTAGTAAGCGATCTACATGTTTTAATAGGAGAGATGTTCAATGCTTCTTTTATTGAGTCAATATCACCCACGAGAGGTCTACCGGAACGTTGGACATCCCTTAAGCTATAATTTTTTTTAATGAACTTGGTGAACTTTTATGTTTTTCTTTGTTGTATGACATCTTGGCCATACACACTACATATCTTTTGAGTTGTTTTAACAGCAGAATGAGAATTATTATACTCATATAGTAGAATATGGCGAATATGTTCTTCAAAATCACAGAAGTTTTTTGTCTAAATTCATAATAAATATTTGTGTATATTAATAATTTACACTTTTATCTGATGCATCATTAAATATTTTATCCAAAAGCACTGTTAATTTCAAATTATTTTAAATTTTTTTGATCATATAGTGATTAAAAAACAGTGAAAATAAAAGCGACATAACCTAATAGATTGTGTGTCTGTCATTCGAATTTTTTTATTTACGATTCTGTTAATGGTGTTAAAAATTGTCTAGAATATGTTTTTTAAAATTCTAGAACGCATTTAAAAAAAGGTAATTTGGGTTTTTTAATTTGAAGGAGTCTATTCTGAAAATCAAATTTAGCGATAAAACAACGCTCTCGAAAAACTGACTTAGAAATTGTTTTCACTTTTTTTTTTATTTTTTTAAATTCTGAGACACAGTAACACAAATGTTAATTTTTATATAAGTAAAGGATGTACAATATTAAATTTAATATTTAGAATACAACAAAATTCACACAATCTAAATGGATTTAATCAGTACCGGTACCCTATGCATTCAAATTTTGAAGGAAATGCACCGGTATATCCAAATCAAAACATGCAAAATCAAGAGTACATGTCTATAATGTACGCTAAAAAAATCAAACAAGACCAAATGAATTTTATTTCACAACAAAATTACTTGCTTAAATTGAATCAATTACAAAATGCCTACCTGGCTCAGCAATCAAACCCACAAACTGAATTTCAGAATTACAATCGAAATGCATATACCAGTTTATCTAGGTCCGCTAACGTAAATAAAGATTATCCAAATCAATTTTACAATCAACCTTCTCAACATTACAACTCAGAGAATTATTATGCACCTCACATTCATCAAAATACCCAATTCAACAGATATCAAAATTCAAGTAATTATCAATATGGCTATTCTTCCCAAAATATCTCTACTAACTTTCAAAATTGTCATTTCAGATTTCCAAAAGATAATAGAAAATCTCCAGATTTCAAATCTCCATTTTATCCACCGGATAAATAAATTTATAATAATTACCAACTCTTGTCTATAATTATATTTTATTAAAAATCAATTGTAATTTGTAACAAATTTCTGTAAAAATCTTAATTTTCCGATCGGGATAATAATCGGGAATTCCTATTTGGGAAATTTTACGATTGTCATGGACTATCAATATTTTTATTTATAAAAATGTTTCGTTCCTGTCAAACTAATGTCGTTGGTCAAGTTTGACCAAGTTTTGATTATACACTAAGACAGAGAACATTTACTTGAAGGATACATCTTAGAGCCACATAATCATCGATTTTGCTAAGTAATCATAATATTTATTTTTTGACAATATTTTTGTGGTTTCTTTAATGATAATGACCAAAATTTTGTAGTTTTTTGAAGGTGAATATTTTTTATACCATTTTTAATAATTTTGAAGATAATTTTTGGGAACTAAATTTGGTCGGGTTGAAGGAAAGATTATTTGTTTATACAATTTTTAAAAATTTTGAAGACAATTTGGTACCAAAATTTTGTAGTATTTTGAAGGGAATATTTTTAAATTTTATGGGATCTTAAAAATCTTTAAAAATTGGGTTAAAAAAATAATAATTCCTAAAAAATTTTGGTACCAAAATTATCTTTATAAATTGGGTAAAAAAAATTCCCCTACCCTTTCACTGTCTGTGTATTCTATACTATACACAGCATAATTTTGAAAAACTTTATTCTTTTATTTTCACATTGATAATTTAAAAATTATACAAGTTTAAATTAAATCATAAATTCCAGACAGTGAAAGGGTTAAAACCCTAAAACATTTTTAAAATTTCTAAAAAAACCTTAAAAAGTTAAGAATCAGTGATTTAGGCAAAAAGGTACCAGATTTAATCACTAATCAATGTAAGTTTAATTAATAATTTCATAAATTAGCGTAATTTAAGAAATATAATACTATACTACATAACTGGTTTCACTAAAAGAAATGTTATTTTTTAATATCGTTTACTAAAATTTTCATGTGACTCGATATATAACCCCATAATATTAGCGGTACATCAAAAGCACGGAAATTTTATAGCTGAAATATCAAGAATTATTTCACAAAATAAAAACTTGATTGTTAAGTGAAAATATGTAAAAATACAATAAAACAAACTGATTCACAAGTTATAATAATAAAGGATTTATTCATAAAAAACGTGGTAACACTGACACAATGACATTTGAACAATAGTTGTTATGCGAGCCTAACAGGTTTATATTGTAAATATCAAGATGAGTATATAGTTCAAAAAATGAAATGATGGAATAATGATTATAAAAATAGAAAAACGGTAAACAAAACAAAACGAATGATTTAATATTGTCATGTTGAACCTTTTAAATTGAATTATGGAACGCAGTATTATATCATACGGGCATATTAATTAGGTTTATCTACAACCCATTTTTCGATTAATCATTGGAAATCCTTAAGAAATTTAAAAGTAATATACAAAACAATAAATTTGTTTACGCCTCACGGAGAGATAGGTTATAGTATCTTATAAATATTAGTAAATAATAAAATTTATTTATTTGTTGATAAATATTGACAGTGATAAACTTACTTGTAGATTGATATGCTGAACCATATTTTACTGTGTTCCAGGTTTATCAGTAAATTGAAAAGGTTTAAATAAAATTTTATCAAATTATAAATTTAGTTGTACATCATATCATGTATCTAAAGGTGTGGCTCAATTACTGCCAAGAGTTTCCCAAACTATTGAATCTAAACAATTGCCGAAAGGTAAGAATTTAACTTATTTTTTATTCATGGTTTAATTTAGATACTCAATTTACTCACCATTTAAATTTAATGATTGATACGCTCAAAGATACGGATGGTATACATTTTCTAGTCGAACTTGACGTCCCACCTGAACAAACTAATAAACGATATGTTGCGATTGTCACTAATAATGATTTACACCAAACATGTTTACTGGGGTTTGACGTTGTGTCTCAAGAAAACTGTGATGTCGCAACTATCGGTCTTGTATTTCCAATGAACATGACAGTCCATGTCAATGTTGATGGGTCAGGGTATGTTTTAATTTCATAAACGCATTCACGTCATTGTACAATTTTCAAGTTTTATAAAATGGAATAATGCGATCAAAAAATTTCATTGTGTAGTGTAAAATACAACGATGACAATGGAACCATTTCAAATTAAAATTTAACGTTAAATAATATTTTGCAAATTACAAAATATTATTTATGAGGCCTGAATTATCATGTTATAAAAAAATCTTAATTGTCTGTTTAGTTGCTTGATTATGTCTACAAATAACCGCGATATTTTGATTAAACCAATAACTATTAAAGCCATGTGGTAAATCATCATAATTGATACATTTCCCCATTACACTTTTAATTTAAAATTTAAGGGTTTAAAGTTTAAAAAGTTTTAATACTTTTAACAGGGCTTCCCAACACGGATGATAGCAAATTTGTTAAACAAATTTTATGGGAACCATAAAAAATTCATATTCTTAGATGGGTCATGGATGCTAAAAGTTTTGGAAACTCTAATATATAATTATTATGTTATAATTAGGGCATTTTTGACAAGAATTAACAAACTAAGGGCTCAGTTATCAGCAAATTGGAAATTAATGATTGATAGTCAAAACAACTCGGATTTTCTCAATTACTATAATTCCAATATCACATCGGATAAGAATAGCATTAATAGATGGTAATTATTGTTGCATGGTGTATTCAACTACAAGAGAACTTTTTTCATTTCCACACGCAGTTTAAAAGCAATTTTTAGATTTTTTTAATAACTCATTTTAAAATTTGGGAAAAATTACTTGAAATATATGAAAAAGTCACTTAAAAATTAACATTTGTATCAAGTTAAAATATACAAGTTTTCAATACAATTGTACATTGTATTGGTCGTAGTCGGAATTTTTTTGCGCTGACAAACTATTGCAGAGAACAATAGGCGTTAGACTCCATAAAATTGGAAAAATGTATCAGATAAAAAATAAAACATTTTATAATTATAATACATGTAATTAACTTTACATATTCAGATTTAGTTTAATTAACAATGATGGAACAATTAATTTAAATTTTAGGAACGAAATGCCGGGTATTGAATCTCACAAGTGTACCCACGAAGAGCGTTTGTTTTCGTAATTAAATTTATAATTTAAATATATCTGTATTCAAAATTTAGAGTCGAAAATGAAGACAAACGAAAACTTAGCCAATTCATTTTATCAATTTTACGTGTTTCCAATTTAGACACTATAAGTTTTATGGAAGTAAATTTTATGAAAATTTAAATGATTTATATTTAAAAAAAATTTTTTTTATACAGTTAGACTCATCAATAATGTGTATTGCATACCCTCAATAATGAATTTTTTTAATAGTGAATGATTTTGTGTAAAATTGTGTACGCCACTAAAGATTATGCAAGTTCGTTATTTTATTCAAATTGTTCAAATTCATTATAATGAATTTACAAAAAATGCTTTTTAATTTTTAATATTATTGATTTTTAGACCGATATTTCTTTCAACCAATTTTTTAACATTTTAAAGATAATCTTAGGTCCAAAATTTTGTAGGGTTTTTAAGAGAATATTTTTAACATTTTAAGAGTCTTCAAAATTTTTAAAAATTGAGAAAAACAAAATATAAATTGTTAGTGTAACGATTTTTATGGTTACTATTATTATAATAGTATAATAATTATACCAATTTATTAAAATAAAATTAACTTTATTATTCAGACATTTCTTAAAATGTTTTTTAGAGGTAAAGGGTAATCACAGAAATGTTTAATAGTGAATCTGTCAAAAATGTGACATTTAGGGTTCATTATTAACGAGTCTGACTTTATTTATTTTTTTGTACATGATAACCGTGAATTTAATGTTATGGTTGATTTTATAATTTGCGTGGCATCTTTAGATATTTATTACAGTCTCATAATTGAAAGTCCTGATTATTAGAAAATTTGAAAACCGGTTTTCCAATAAGATTGGAAAAGGAGTTCATTTTTCGAAAACTTCGAAAAGCTCCATAATATAAATTTAGAGGATTGATCAGGGCCGTGGAGATGGGCTAGAGACCATATGATCTCCCATACTATTCTAAATCAATAGATGGTGTTAGGAATTTTTTTTAAGGTGTGGTAAATTTTTTTATTTATCACGTGGCACTGTAACGCCGAATAAAAGTTGGGCAACCACTGGATAAAACAATGGATGAAGGAACAAAAATTTTTTTTAAACGTATATTCAGTTACCTAGAATGTTCATCTGGTCCGGGTCCACTCTTAGATCTTCACGGCCCAGGGTATTATGATTACATAGATATTAGACCAGACATTCTGAACCTTTTTTCGCTGTGGACCCTACGATGGTATTGGAAAAAACCTGTGGACCAAAAAAAAATATATACATTACATCCATTACTTATATAAAATGTAATGCGAGTGTGTTAAAAAATCAACTTGCTAATACAATTTTTCAAGCGTGATGTAGCATTGCAAATTTTATTTTTTTATAAAAAAATCACCTCTACAATTTAAAAAAGCATATATTTTGACAATCATTTGAAATTCGTTATTATTGGCGAAAATCTCAGCCTCAGAAACTTACATTTTCATATTCAAAGCCGCAAATCAACCCTTTTTTTTTTAATTAAAAAAGTCCTAAATTTTTATAAAACATAAATTGTCATTGTTTTTAAAATCAAGAGCATTATTATAAATAGCAATCCCAAAAAAGTGCACTTTTTGACAATCAGTCCATGGAGAAACAATTTTGGGAACCAATCCTTCCCAGAGGCATTGAGGGGGGCTAAAGGCAATATGGACCGGGTCTACAATCATTAGGGGCTTAATATTTTAATTTATTAATAGATAATGTTGGAACCTTTCTTAAGTATGTCAAAATTATTATGACCAATGCGGTTTATAATTGTTATTTTCAATTTCTATACAATAGTCTATTGAATAGACGATCGATTAAACAATGTATAGACGTCTCAATTTTAAAAAAATCTAGAGAGCCCTACCATTACTATACTGACCTACTGCTGGCTCTCCACGGCTCTACTCCTTCCTCCGAAATGCATGATGGAAAAAACTACGTTTTTTATGACGATTTATTAGGTTTGTAACTACCGGTTACTATTAGGTTTGTAGTGATAAGACGATTATCAAATTTTCAACGATGCCGATTCCGTTTCGATTCTTCAAAAAAAACGCTTCCGATTCCAATGCGATTCCAAATACTTTTGAATCATACTATTTGTGAGAGTTTTATTTTTTTTGATTAGATAAATAACCAATAATAATCGAATTTATAGAACTACAAAATAAACAACTAAGAAACATAATAAAAATGCTTAAAATTAATTAATTAATATTAAATTAATGTCAGAACAAATAATTTTAAATTATAATGTTAAAATATTAGCTTTTCACCATTTGTACCAAAGGTTCTATTTCGTTTTGGAGAATTAGTTAAAATTTTACCGATGCTGATTCCTAAAAAAAGAACGATTACAGCAATTGTCGATTCTGATTCCTTGGAATCGTCGCATCACTATTTGTAACTATACTTTGATTGTTTTTAAGATCATACACTTATTGTCTTTAATAAATTGAAAAATCGGTGTTAAAATTAAAAAGTCCGCCTCGGCAGAGAGCTGCGATGGATCGATCAGAAAAAAATTTATCCATTTTTCACTAATAAGGTTCTAAAATCGAATTACGTGAACCCTCGGGTGCATTTGAAATTTTTATATGTATTTTAATATAATAAAATATTTCTAGCCTCATGTGATTAAATGTTGATCGACGGCTTTAATTTGTCTACAAACATTGTAAATTAAAAATCTAGTGTCTAAAATTGGGCTCGAATATGACAGAGTTTAACCAACATTTAAGATGTTCATAATTTACAGGTTTAAATTTTAACCTATAAAAACTTTAGTTGGATGAACAATTGGAGGTAGAAATTGGAAAGGACGTTGAAATTTATAGAAAATTTATTAGACAAGAAACTATAATACTTATGGCTCAATTAGATGCACCTACACAAATTTTACCCTACCTATATCTTGGAACTGAAATGAACGCTTGTAATTATCATGAATTGAAAGAATTAAAGTATTTTTGTTTAATCAATAATTAATAATGTATATGATTAGTATCACACATATACTGAATATGACAGTGGAAATTGATAATTTTTATCCATTTGAATTTAACTATAAAAATATCAGAGTGCTCGACATTCCAACTTCTACACTCCTTGATAAATGGCACCATACATTTTGTTTTATCGAAGATGTAAGGTTTGTTTTTATACATGTTATAAATACTATTAAAGCACTAAATTAATGTATTATTTTTTTAATCCATTAATTATATTTTATCTTGATACTATTAATTTAGAAAAAATAATGGTGCTGTTTTAGTTCATTGCAAAATGGGAATAAGCAGATCTGCTTCAACGGTATTTAATTTATCTTACCTATACATTTACTTAAATTTTAATATACAAAATTCTATTGTAAAATTTACCTTTTAAATCAATATTTTTTTATTAATACATTTCACTTTATTAAATTTCGAAATTAGTAAAATTTTAGTTTAATTTAAGTAATACTTTGAATTGCGCCTTATTGAATAATTTTGAAACAGTTAATATTAATTATTTCCGTCGCTACTATCATTTTAATTTTGATAAGTTCAAATTACATTTAATTGTATAGTAATAATATTTAATATAAAACTACGGTATTATAAATTTCTGTTTTATAAAATGGACTTTTACACTACTTCCATTCCTATTTGACTACTAAAAATTTTAGGTTATAGCCTATCTCATGAAATATAAATCTATATCAATGAATGAAGCAACAGAATTTGTTAAAAATAAAAGAAGTATAATTCAACCTAATAAAGGATTTAATAAGCAATTACAAATTTATGAAGGCATGCTAACTGCGTCTTATCATAGAATTTACAAATTTAATTCTAGTGGAGATAAACGAAATAAAAAACATTTAAAATTGAAAATATCAACGTCAAAGAATCACACTTTCTCTGAGCCGTCGTGTAATTATAAATCTAAACATTACGGTTACAAAAATGTTGATGGATGTGAAAATATTCTTTCTCCATCTGATACATTTATAGGTAAGATTCATTGTAATGTTAAGGTTTATTATTTAATTTTATTAAACTTATTAGATTTGGATGGAATTTTGTTTTTCAAGCCATCTATTCATAGATCTAGTAGCGAAACGGTATTGTCGAAAATTAATAATTCTCTACGATTTGGTATTTTTTTCAAATTTTTTTAGTGTAATTTAAAAATTAATGATCGGTTGTAATTGTACATTTTAGATTCATTTTCAGATAATTCCAATGTTTTTGAAACAAAAAAGTAAATTATTTATTTTGTCACATACATATATCATTTAAACTAAATTAAATTATTAGATTAACTAAATCCTGTATTATTAAACGTAAAATTGATAAACGTAATTTTTTTAATGTATATATTGTATTTTATTTTCAATAAATTACCAGATTGTGTCGATTCGAGTTTGGTTAATGTCTTTGAAATTTTTTTTTAAAGTTTAAAAAGTTTTTCAGTTTTGAGGACTCAGTTTACTTTCAATTTTGATGATATGATTCATATCCCAGAATATAACAGATCATGCGCTAAAAATAAGATGTAGATATTAAAAAATATTAAAATATGAAACCCGTCAAATTTCAAATTAAAGTGTTGTTCAATTAAAGCGTTAGTAAGTAAAATTACCACCGTTTCACTTTGACTAACCTAATTCACTCGTAGCCTGTTTTGGCTATTTACCCGATTTTAAAATTTTTATTTATTCTGAAAGTTAGGGAGAGAGTGAATTAAGTGTAAATCAAATCATTAAGATTAGTCAACAGTGTAAATTTAGTTACAAGAAAAATAAAGAGCGATGGCTTTCAAAATTCCAAAAAATCTCGAAAAATGAAAACCAATTCAGGTATTATATGCGTTTATTTATTTTATAATTATAATTTGATTTGGAATAACTTTTTTTTTTTAAAAATGAAAAAAAAATAAATACATAACACATTGTACATTAGTATTTTTATGTAAGTAAATCATTAAATTGAATATTTGTGAATTATTGAATGCTGTGCGGAATCCGCACTGCGGATGCACTATTTTTACGTTTAAAATTTTTTTTTGTTTTACCATTTTTGTTTTTGTTTTGGTAGGGCTTACACCAGGGTTTCCAAAACTCATTTTGTCTACTGCCCCTTTTTAGAAATATATTTTCTTAACGCCCCTAAAAAATTTTTCCACTACGTTGTATATATATTTAAAATTTTATTCATTATATAACCATTTTTTTTTTAACTTATTATGTCCGAACTTCGGATTCTGAAGTCAATATTTAATAATTAATAAATTGAAAATTATATTATATGTTAATTAAAAAATAATATATTTATTACTGTCACTGTTTATATTAATATATCCCAAATTTTTAATATAAATATCCCCTTACAACCAAAAAATTATTTAAAAACTTTCCCAGAATTACTGTTTTTTTAAATTATAGGGCTCATTTCATTTAAAAAAAGTTAAATTATGTTTTTCCCTTAAGGCTTCAATTTTTAAGAAAGGAAACTTGCGATAAAACATGACTCTCGAAAAACTATATTAGAAATTGGGTTTTTATGTTCTAGGACGGTTAATTTTTTAAATAAACAAAACTAGCGGTGGCACCAGCTGTACTGAATAGCGCCAGCAAAATTATACTGGTACCATTATTTCAGCCAGCTGTGACAATAACACACATAGACATTCAATTTATTTAAGTAAAGAATAAATTTGGTGCCTAGGAAACGATTAAAATCATAAAAAGTAACTATGCATCAAAAAGGTGACGACCCCTGAACTATTCTATTGTCCAGTTTTTCTTAAAGTTAAAATTGGTTAAATTCTTAGTTTTTTTAATTTCCTGGGGAATCACAACGACTAAGACAGTAGTTTCCTATTGTGGTCTTTGGGTTGCTTTGTGGTCCAAAACTATAAAACTGTAGATGTCCATGATATTTAAATAAAATATATAAAAAAATTTTATTAATTTTTGTTTATTTTTATAAGAGAATTTTTAGTATTTATTACAGAGTTGCCAGATGTTGAGAATTTACCTCAAAGCCTAGACGACCGATATGTTATTACTTGAAAAATCCCATTTTTATCCCACCATTAATAAAATTTAATAATAAATACACTTTAATACCCTGTGAGTAAAATCGACTTTTACTGATTTTTTTGGGAAAAACCCTTTTATTCCAACCCCATAATAAAAATGCAATTTTACCAACGCTTCAAGGAAATATCACTGTTTTCGAATATTTTTATTCAAAAATCCGATTTTATCAAATCTTAATACCAACAACTTCTTAATCTAAAACCCAAAATAAAAAATGCAATTTTTCCATTTTTTTTTGAAAAACGCGATTTGACTAAACCTTGTTTTGAAAAAACCTTCATTTTTTCATTAATTTTTTATATTTCATGGTTCCTTTGGGGGTCAAAAAAATGAATATTTTGAAATGGGGGGTGGGGTCCGTACACTATTTGAACCAGGGAACACTGCACTAAGCCAACAGGTCGAATAAATATTGAATTATATTCTTTCGAAATGTTTTCCAATAAAAATTGCCTGGAAAATTTTTTTAATTTAAAAAATAAAAATGTACTTTATTTTAGATACCATTTCAGTAAAAGAATTGGCGGGATTATTTGAAAGTTCAACATCTCTGTCCTCTACCTCCATAAATAAATTTAATAAAAAATGAAGATCATATACACATTTCATTGTAAATATTTACAAAAAATAAAATTTATATTTCAAATACAAAAGTAATGTAAAAATAATTTTCATATTTTTTAATTTGAGAGTCTAAATTTATTATTTAAGTTTAAAAAAATTGTAAACATTACTGTTATTTCATTTGATTTGGTAGTAATTTTTAAATAATCATCTTGACATTTTATTGAGCGGCATTCATCTAATAAATACTCCTTGATAACTTTATAAACATGGGTCGAATTATTGTTACACAAAATGACTAGTGTATCTTTACCAACTTGAATCATTGCTGGATTTTTATCATGATTGCATTCTATAATTTAGTTAAAAATAAAAATTACCAAATTAATTATTAGTAAATAAATACCAAAATTAACAAAGGTAGTTAATTTGCACATAATCATTTGATTTTCTTCTATAGACTGTTTCCAACAATTTTTTTCTTCCAAAAAAATGAAAATGAATTGAATATTTCCAATTAGATTGTTTTGACAGGATTCATTAAACCAGCGCAATTTAAAACTTTGTAAATTTGAATTAGACGAGGTGACTATCCTAAAAACACTTAATCGAGTAAATTTAATTTATTTTGACTGAAATAATTAAAACTGCTCAATAATTATTATAATAATCAATGTTTGTTTTATTGATTATATATCAACAGATCACGCCATTCTGATGAATCGACAGCTTTGTCAATATTAATTTTTTACAAAATGATTACCTGCACTCCATCAAGTGAATAACGTGCAAAGGAACTTGATCGTTTAAATCTGACACACCTGTTATACAGTCGTATATGAAAATTTTTTCGGATGTTAAAATTAGAAAAAGAAAAAGTTTGCAATTCTAAAATTGAATAAAAATGGTCATTAAATGTACCACATTATAGTTATAATTTGTGCATTTAATGAAACCGCATTTCCAATTATATTGCGTGTTTTCGTCTAAATATTTTTTATCCTGAATAATAATTATTATTTTTATTATACTTTTATTAATGAAATGAAAATATATATTTTACCAATTTGAAATAAATGCTGCAAGTTTTTACTCATAAATTGTAAAATTATATCATACACCGATTTAATAAAGAAAATTGCCATTTTAGAAGATTGAAATTTGAGTCTAGCGTTACAATTTCTAAAACAAATGTCTCGATCACTGAGCTTGTCTTTGAGAAAAATTAGGGGTGTGTAAATTTCGTATTCATAATTGCCATTAGACTGATCCAAAAAGCAAAAATTTATATAAATCAACATTTTATGAGTGTAAATTTTTTTCAGTGAATTTTTTTTCATGTAATAATTTATGCTTTTGACTAAATTCAAAAGTTTAAATTTCAAAAAAATTAATTTACCCTCCATTAATAATACTTTAAAAGATTTTAAGATTTTGACAGCTTCACTATGAGTTTTATCTTTCAGTGACAAACCGTTGACGCTCATAATTACATCTCCAACGTGCAAATGTTTACATTTACTGGCCAAACTATCAGGAAAAATTTGAGAAACTATAATTGGAAACCCTATTTCGATTCCTCCTTTGATGGATATACCAATATCGTTTTGGGTTGAATCCTTCTTATCTAAAGTAACTAATCTCACGTCTTCAGTATTGCAACTTTCTATATCCAGACTATTTGATTGTCTGTTATTTATGGAAACGAGAGAAACTGACAATTCCACCATATTATCATGAAATTTTGTATCCCACAAAAACCCAGAATAACAATCATTGTTTAATACAATTTCAATAGACATTACTTTTGCACAAAATGAAACGTACAGTCATCATATATGCAATTATTGGAATATATTTAAATTATCATCGATTTTCATAGGATTAACTATCCTAGATATATGCAATTTGCTACAACTTCAATAAATTTAATAAAATACAATTATAGACAAGTGTTGACAATTAGTCATTCATTTTTTCGATGGGTTAAATATAGAATTAAAGTCAGGTATAGATTCATTGTCATTTGGAAATGTGATATAATTTTGGTTAAATTTTTGAGATATATTTTGGGAAGAATAAACATATTTACTATTTTCGGGATTTTTATACCTGTTGAATTGGTTATTTTGATGAATTTGAGGTGTAGAATAATTATCTTGGTAGTAACATTGAGAATTTTTAGTATATACTTGATTTGGTTGAGCTTTATGTACATTAATGATCCTAGATAAATTAGTATATGCATTTCCATTGTTATTGTTAATTTCAACTTGTGGGTTTGTAGGACGAGCAAGGTAGACATTTGCTAATTGATTTGAATATACCGGTGCATTTCCGTCAAAATTTAAATACATAGGATGTCGAGACTCATTAAATTCATGCTGATTATGAGACTTTTGTAGGGTTCTAAATATTAAATTAAATGTTATATTTTAATCACAACTATAAATCAAAAATTAAAACTACTCAAAAATAAATCAATAAATTTGAATACCTATAAAATTCAGATTGGACTGGTTTTTCACATATGACAAATTTATTAGAATTTTAATCGTTATAAAAATAAGATTTATCATTCATTGCACTGGAGCAAGTACGATAATCGACAAGCTCATTCGTGCTTTGTTGTTTTTCGATATTAAACTTTCTGAATTTACGGAACAAGTTCAAATAGGATTATTAGATAATGTATTCTTTCTCGTGATAAGATATGATTTATCATCAGAAGCTGCTGACGAACAATGACAATTATAAGTTTTTTTTTTCAGGACTAGCTGTACATTCTGTATTTAAATTTTGGAAAATATCAACTGTATCATTAACGATCCGATTGGTATCTTTTGTTATGGGATTTATTATTTTATTAATATTATAGTCTTTGCAAATTTTCACGCACGTTGATAATTATATGGCTTCAATTGCTTCAATTTTACTAAGTGTATTCATTATAAGAGTATTGACATTGCACGAATCCTCAATTTTAGAATTTACAAATTCCTTTTCTGTTTCATGTGACGTATTTGAATTTACAGAATCATCAATTATATCAAACTCAGATGTAAATAAAAACTCATCTAACACTGGCATGTTTTCATAATCTTTTCTTTTTCAATTTTGATGTCAAAAGTTGAATCAGTTACATCCAACATTTTATTCGTCTCATCTTTTATGATATCAATATCTGCCGTTTCCAACTTTTCACTTGGTATATCAATAATTTTTGATTTAATAGATTCAGTATTTACATCTTTATCTTGGTTTAAAATTGTCATGGATTTGATTGTAGATTCTAACTCTTTTGTGGTGTCATTTTCTTCAGGTCCATTAGATTTGTTTTCATCTAACTCGTTTAAATATAAATTTAAAAATATTTATTATTCAGGGTTTACTTAATTAGATCTAAATAAAAGAATATAAAAGGATTAAATAAATAAAAATAACTCAATCATACAATAATACATCAGAATTATTGATTTAATTCTAATATACAAAGTAAAACATCTCATATTATCAAAGAAAATGTAATATAAA
>LWCA01000039.1:0-68599 GCA_001642005.1 Intoshia linei | reverse complement strand
GATTGTACTAAAATTGATCAATCTAATAGTCTAATAGAGAATATTGAGTTTTTAGAAGCTCATAGGAATAATATTGGTAACATGACAGGTCCTCCAACTATTGAAAATCCTTATAGTTATTGTCAAAATAGAATAAAACCATCAACTTCTAAAAAGTTACAGAAAACTGAAAACCAAACTCAAAAAATTATTACATATATTCATTTAGTGATGATTCAAAGAATTCGAATAAACGTAATAATGATTTATCAGAAAAACTGAGACAGTGTGATAAACGAAATATTTCATTACGAGGTTCTGCTTCTTTAATGGGCGTATCGCATGAAACCATGCGCCGAAGACTGAGTAATCAGAGAAATAACGATAAAAAATTGTTATATAAAAAAGTACGAAAAATGAATAATGTAATTGTTTATTATGATGGCAAAAAGTTTGATAAAATAAAAAGAATAGCTGTTGTGATAATTAAGGTAATTGACAAATGAGGTGATATTGGGAGTCCCTCAACAAGATGACTCTAAAGGAATAACAACTAGTAATACCGTTATAAACTTAGTAAAAGAATGGAACATTCAACGTAAAGTAATAGGTATTTGCTTTGACACAACTGCCAGTAACACTGGTAAATATAATGGATGTCAAATTTATAAAGAGTTATTTTCCCCAACATCTGATAGAACTGCCTTGTAAGCACCATATCATGGAAAATGTATTAGGAAATGTTTTTAAATTCAGTTTTGATTATTATGAACCCACTATACTTAAAGTTAAATTTATTAAAGAAGTGACTAAAACATACAAAAATAACTCTGTATTTTATAATTCTCAACATACACCTACAATTTATCGTACTCTTTAAACATTACTCGTACGTCTTTAAAAATATCAAAATTTAAAAACGATGTGACACCCTAGTGTTCATACACCACTATCCTATCTAATATCTAGCTATTACCTTAGGAACAATAATAAATAACAATCACTATAACAATAATCACAATAAACATAACTTAATTGTAAACGTATTTTAAATTAAACACAACTGTAATTGAAATTGAACATTTAATGGTTTATTTTATTTAGGAATGCATCCGTGCATTGGGTCGCGAAAATGTACATAGACATGTACTATTCCGTAGATCTAAATTTCCTTGTGGTAAAATTAAACGATATTGTTCAGCCAGATTACAATAAACTAATTCAAAAGATGAATACTCAGTGATATGTGGTATTCGATCAATATGTTATGATGTAAATGTTATAACAGTATTAGACGCAATGACAACTAGTCATGTAAAGAGATCTTACGTATCAATAACGTTACTATCGTTATTGCTATGTATAATGATAAATTGAATAATGAAGATGAAACTAGCGAAAACTATTCCCATGATACAATATAAACGCAAAAGATTTATCCGAGATATCTGAAAAGACCGGATATTCAATGAAATTGATGCTAAAAAAACCCAAAACTATAACAGGAAAAGTTTGTTATTTGTCCTGTACCACCAATACCACTGTCATATGGTAAGACATTGAAGGATTATAAGACTTTTGAGAATCTGTAAAATCTTATAGAATATAAAAAATACGAATGGATGGTATGCAGTGACTTAAAGGTAATTAATATTCTAATGGGTATTAAATATTAATGGCATTCAGGTTGAATGGACTCGAAAATATAACGTCAAGAAAATGTAAACTAGTAAACTTCCTATCAAAATATAAAAAACAAAATTATGGAAATTATACAATTTCGATAGGTGAATTAAAGAGAATGTGAAAAGTTGAAGGATTAAAAACAGACAAAAGTCGATTGACTGCGATGGCATGTAGTAATAGTGATGGTTAACATAAATTGAAATTACTAATATTAGGAAAGTCAGAAAATCCTCGTTGTTTAAAAAACGTAGAATTACCTGTTAAATATAATTCATCGATTAAGGGATGGATGACCCGTGATGTTTTTAAAAATTGGTTTTTTAAGGATTTTGTGGTGGCCGTTAAAACATTTTCGAAAGAATCTAACTCCAACTGCTTTATTAATTATTGACAATGCACCGTCACACATATTCTATGATGCATTACAAACTGAAGACGGGTTAATTAAGATTATGTATTTACCTTCAAACACAACGTCTGTACTACAGCCCATGGATAAACATATACTATATTCCTTGAAATCCAAATATGCAAACAAATTATATTACAATACTTACAAAGATATTCCTGACGATACCAAATTTACTCTCAAGGAAGCCACATTTAGAATAAATAGTGCATGGAACGACATTAAGCCATCATCTATATTAAAATCTTGGGAACCAATATTGGGACCTAGAGAATTACTACCAGATTTTGAAATCAAAATTGATGACATTGTATTTGAAAATAGGTATGATGAATTATATATTAGTGGTTTTTAAACAGTAAGACCTAATAACCCTATTTGATTAAAAATTTGTCACGACCGCGGTTTAGGAAACACTTATATATAATTAATTATTATTATGTAGGTATGTGGACCTTGTTCAATATGAATCATATTTTATTCAAACAAAAAATAAAATTCAAAACAATTGAGCTAGAAACAAATTTAAAAAAATAAACTGTATAACTAAACATGGAGAACAATATTATAAAGTCGGTACCACGTTTAAAAACTCAAAAGCCAATGTCAGTTAAATTAAAGTTCAGTTTTAATTTTGTAATATATAGTATATATATAAAAAACTTTAAACTGTCAGGCTAAGTTCACCGTTAGGAGTTGGCCGAAAATATTGTACAATAGTTATTATTTTAGTAATACCATAATTTTAAACCTTAAAGATATTTTTACTAAATACCCATGATTTATTATTATATAAATAATAATAATATATTATATAATTGTTGCTATATAAATATTGTGAAATATATTGTTATAATTATTCGCGATTATTTTAACAAATATTTTTGTCAAAATATCGAGAATAACCTATAATTACTAAATGTTGCTATATAAATATTAAGATTTAGATTATTATAGTTATTCGCGATTCTTTAAATTAATTAAAATGAAATATTGATATGGTTAAAATCACTGCATTGAAAATTTCTTCAACATAGATATAAATATAAACAATGATTACGCTAAATTTTAGCAATAAAAGATATAAGCTAAAAGAATAAGAAATTTTAGAAAAATTCCGATGAAAAGCAAATGTGGTGGCTTGCAAAATATAATTACGAAGAATCAATGTTAATACGAGAAAACGAAAATTTGAACGAAAGTTTTTTAAAATCATAATAATTGATAAATGCGGCAGAATTACTCACTGAGAAAATTTTCCATTATCTTACCTTCAAATTACTTTTCATATTGCAATTTTCATAAAACCAGTCATTTCAATGTTACTTATGAATCATGAGTTATGATGTTATCTTCTGTAATTGTACATTATTTAATTAATTAAGATAACTCGAAATTTAATTAAAATATTAAAATTATAATTTCGGAAAAAGCAATCTAAATGAAACAGAATAAAGAAGAATTAAACAAATCTATTGAGAAAGTAAATGAGACAAATAGTAACCTGCTGTGTGAGTATGTCCGTACGGCAAGTGACAACGAACAGACCCGAGTGACAACTGATATTCTGGATGTTTACGTCCCTGAGTCGAGAAGCGAGCCAGTAGATTGTCTGTTGCAATGAACATTACCTTCATCACTGTGTATTCCTATCAAGGATATAATTCGACGTTAGTTTATAACGTTCATTAACGATTTGACAGCTTTAGAAGTACCTACTGCTGTGGGGTGGCTACTAATGATGAGTTTGAAGACTGCGATTATTTGACATTCGGAAATAACAAGGGGATTTTTGTTCTTTTCTTCACAAAGGATAAGAACAAAGATTTCATTACATTCTTAAACGAAAACGGAACTGGGTTTATCATTGAAAGTACCGATGTCTTGGAGTACAGAAGTTTTAACCAATCAAAATTGACGCTCAATGTTACTAGCCACATTGATACCACATTCGAAATTAGTATTCTCTTTATAGAAACAAAGAAATCAACAAGAAAGTTATATACCTACTACTGGCAACTGACCTTATCGACCTAATATTTTTGGTCTCTTGATGGCCAAAATACATTTCTAACATACCCCTAATTCTAACTGATAATTACATATATGATAAGATAGAATATTTATTTCTATTAAAAAGTAATTTTTGATATTGAAAGTAAAATTTTTTTAAATTAATATATTCAAAATTCAGAGAAAATCAGAATTTTTTTTGCCAATAGAAATGTGAACAACATAAACATTGAATATGATTTTATATAAAAATAAATATTGGCAGTAGGGTGTGCACTTTTTTAAAGATCAAAAAGTATATTTGCATATAGGTGTATTTTTATATGCTGATCACGAACATGCAAAAAAATTCATTTAATTGAAAAAAAATGAGGTTGGCACGTCCATACGGAATACTTATTAGTGAACCTTTAAGCAGCTCATCAAGATTACCTACAATAAAGAAAATCTTGGGAAGCAATTTTAAGAAACTTGGAACAGTATATTTATATTTAGAGATAAAAAAGTGACGATACAATAGGAAGATATAAATAATAATAAAAATAAACTTCAAAGGACAAATTTTTTGCCTTAGGAAATCACGACCGTTTTCAAAAATTTTTTCGTCATTGTGTTCTAAATAACATTATCTATCTGCACTCAAATATACGTTTTGAAATTAAAAAAAAATGTAAAAAGTGCACACCCTAATTAGCAGTCACATTTTATTAGTTTATATCAGGGATGGGCAACATACGGCCCGAAATAATTTTTATTATAAAAATTATTTTTTAATTCTAAATTACTTCTTCTAAAATATTAGAACTTACCATTCGGGTTCGTACATTTCAACAAACTCGTATGGAAAGTGAAAATTCTGCACTAGACATGTAAATAACTATTATTGTACAACTTGTCATTTATGTTTACTGATTTGTTCATTCAGAATATACATGCATGTATAGAATTTCTTTATCAAATGATAAAATAGATCAGATTTTCTGCATGATCGACACACTTTTTAATATAGATAATATATTTGATATCTTAAGAATATCAACAAGGACAAAGTTCATAAGAGATGTTATCATGATTACCATCCTCGTATTAGAGGCAATGACCGCCCAACCACGTGCTAACTTTACTTCTGAGAATTTTAATGACGAATTAATCAGTTTGTGTCACAACAGCAATAATGTGGTAAACAAATACAGAGTCCTGTTCCCTAAGGCATGTTAGATCACATTCAATGTTAACCAGGAAATAGTTGTTCTTACCAAATTAGACAAAGATAAAATCAAAAAACTAGTAAAAGCCTTTATCCCTATTCGGTTTATGAATGACCTATCGAATAATGACAACAAGTTGGAAAATTCAATGGCAAAATTTAGGGTTCTCCTTGATTACGTAATTGGACCCTCGTTGTGCCGGGATCACTGACATGGAAACATGACAGATTAACGAAAAACAATTTGATTAGGGACATTTCATCATTGCCTCCCAAAAAGCAATAAACGTTTTCTCTAACGAACACCTTGAATCCACTTTACTCCTAAAACCAACAATACCCGGGCTATCAAAAATAACTACTTTTTTAATTTCCAAGGCAAAAACAAGAGGAAAGAAAAATTGGTATTATTATTGGCCGATCCAAAGATGTAGTTAGAAATTATTGTATAGATTCCGAAGGATACGGTAAAAAGAAATCAAGTGGGAAGCCTAAATGTATATCACCACGAGATAAAAAAAGCTTTTGGGACTTGCTACACGCGAAAAATGTACTGCAACTCAGACATCTATTAAAATAAATAATGCTAAATCTATTCGCTCCATTCAAAGAACACTCCAATTTCGAACATTCCAATTTATTTTTATTTTCCAGAATTAAAACAATACCTAGATTATTAAAAATACACAAAAAAAGTTGAATGCTTTTCGCTGAAAAAAAAATATTAGAATCGACGGATTGGTTCAAAATTATTTGAAGTGATGAAAAGAAATTCAACTTAGATGGTCCAGATGGAATTCACTGCTACTGGCATAATATAAGACAAGAATCAGAATTCTTTTTTAAGTGACAAGCTGGAAGTGGTTCTGTCATGGTATGGGGAGGGTTTTCTGTTACAGGAAAGTTGACGTTGACTTTTCTTGAAGGAAAGCAGGCTAGTCACAAGTATCAAAATGTGATAAAAAAAGTATTTAATTGACTCAAGAAGTAATATATTTGGCCCTGGAATTACATTTCAACAAGATAGTGCTTCAATACACTGTTCAAAATCGACAAAATTGTTCATGAATGAGCATAAAATACCAATCCTCGAATGGCCATCATGTAGTCCAGATCTTAACCACATTGAAAATATGTGGGGCATCATGGTAAGGCGTATTTACAGGAAAGATAGCGAGATAAGACAGTTTTCGTCTAAATCGCAACTGAAGGCAGAAATAATTAACGTCTGGGAGTCAATTGAGTCAATAATTTTGAAGAATCTTTCAAATTCGATGTCAAAACGGTGTATAGACATAATAAAATCGAATGGATGTAGTATTAATTATTAAATTATGTATTCATTTAATTGTTTTGTATTCTGGCTTTATCACTTTGTCGCTTAGTTTTTTGAATTTAATTGTGAAAATATAAATTTTAACAGCTAATTAATATAAAAATGTATTATATTATCACTTTGTAAAATTTTGAGTAATTATGAATGTTATTCAGTTAATTATAGCGAAATTAAGAGTGGCTTTATCATTTTGGCAACCACTGTATACATTAATATACAAAATTTTGATAAATAAATAATATTTTATTTTAAACGTGTTTTTGGGCGGAGGATTTTCGGTGATTAACAGTTTAATTAATTTATACAGATCAATGTTAACCTACTAACGTGTGATCATCACATTGATGCTTCGTAGCTTATGATGGTATCTCAAATTTTAATTTTACAAGTAGTTCACTGTCAAAAACTGCCTTGAAGAAATAATTTTTTGAAGTTTTTGACCTGAAGAACTGAATTTCTAAAAATCAAATGTGCGATAAAATCCCACCTCGAAAAACTACTAGAAATTGGTGTTTTAACTGTACGCCTCGTATATTCTTAAATAAATGGTTACAAACATAGTCATTCATTAATGTATCATAAAAAATGATTATTTGGTGTATAGAAAATCTACTGTAGTTTATAATGTGAAGGTGTATGAATATGAAACTGTGATAAATCAACTTTTAAAAATTTTGATTTTAAAAGTAACAAAAATTACCGGAAAAGGTATTCAACATTTCAGCTTGATCGTTTATGAAAGTGTCAAGCATATTGCAATAGCCTAAAATATATTTTATTTCAACATATATAAATTTCAAACTGTCAACGTCATAACTCATTTCTTCTGTAACTTTTAATAATTTGTCTAGTTTGTTAATTTTTTCGGTTGAAAGCTAAAAATAAAATATTTATAATATACACTACAAGTTGAATAAATTAATCTTACGGTAATAAAATTGGTATGATAATCGACAACATCTTCCTCGGCTGTAAGAAAATCGTTTAAAACATCTTCAACGATAGAGTTGTTTTTATCAATTACTTCGTCATTGCATTCACTATAAACTGTTTTAAAAAAACTTTTATTAAAATTACTCCAAAGTGACGACATCGCTATTTTGTTCAACGTCGTTTGGACCTAATTCTTTAACTCTAATAATTCATCAAAATATAAAACGATTAAATTACCGGTTAGCATATCTTAATGTGTTTAAAGTGTGTTCGCACGATGTCAGTCCAGGTGAAACGGTGGAAATCTTAAAAATAGAAATGTATTTATATTACAGCGTACAAATTACTAAAAATTCTATTTTTTCTTCGACGATTTATAGCATGGGTTCTTAACCGGGTTGCCAGACAATTTTTGAATAAAAATCATTTTACAGTTGTATTTTTTAAACTTGAATGAAGTTTGGAAAATAAAGTTAAGGGTGCCAAGCAGGCATTGGAAGTAATTGATTGTAATCAATTCTTTTGTTATTACATTGGTTTTATAAAAAGAATTGGTATCACTTCCAATTAGATTGGATTTTAAAAATAATTGGTATTAGATTGGTTTTATTTTACAATTTATTCGTTTATAGCAGCTTTTATGTGTAATTTAGTTAGAGCACTCATGCTCAGTCATTCATGCTCAATAAAAGACAAAAGCATTTGAATCAATTCTAATGTAGACATAAAAAATTAACTACAAATTAAATTGTATTTATAATAAATTTTATTGCATAATTATTGCAATTTCCCATGCTTTCATTTATATTTCAATCTTTTCCAATCTAATCAATTCTTTTGAAATACAAATTATTTAATTGACATTAAAATTTTCCAATGGATTCATTGAAAAACCAATGTGATTGGTAAAAATATGTCAATCTCATTGCAATCAATCTATAATTTCCAATGAATGGTGCTAAGTGGAGATAGGTTAAGAATCCATTATTTATAGGGAGGATACTTTTTTAACTAGTTACAATATATAACAAATATTTTTAAATTTCAGACTTATTAGCAGTTATTTTCCACATAATGAAATAAGTTTTAACTATAGTTAAGTTATTTTACAAATAAGGAAATCGCATTAATCAGATAGTTAATTGTTAATAAAAATTGAATATGGTATTCGAACAATTATTTAAAAATATTTTTTTATGTTTTCAAATTTTATGTGTATTATAATTTTTGAATTTTCAAAGTGTCTATAAAATAAAATTAAAAAGAAGCATTATATTATATATATTTCGTAAGGATTTGAGTTTAACAATCACTATATACATTATATAGTGTAACATTTATTGTATATATAATAAACGTAAATATACCATGCATGTTTTCGAATTTTCGCCAATAAAAGAGTCTCTAAGGACCAAGGTTAATTTAGATCCACGGAATGGTACATGAGCATTTTTGCGACCCAAGGCCCGGATGCATTCCTAAATAAAATAAACTATTAAATGTTCAATTTCAATTACAGTTGGAAAACTCACTCATTATACTATCAACATTATCTTAAATCGCAAACCTCAAAAAGTGAATTTTCATGATCCAAATCACAAATTAACCTTTTTTAAAACAATGAAAATAGTCCTAATATTTAAAAAAAAATATTCAGTTTATACACTTATATCTAGTAGCCTAATAAAAAATTTAGCAAATTAAGTTCAAAAGGTTTGAAAATAAACCTAAGCAAACAAAGGCCGCCCAACAGAGATTTTCATTTTATTTGAACTAATACCTTTAAAGCTAATAAACTTTTGTTAATTTCAGCTCCCTCCATACGAGTTTGCCTATCTGAGCTCATAGTATCCGCACCTCTTTCGTTACCTGCCAAGTCAATTAACGAGAAAACACCATATAATTTCCGTGACCTAAAATTTATGATAAAAATATCTTTGAACAAATAATATTTTAATTTTAGTGTATATTACGTTCTTCTTCGCAAAATGAGTTGGAAAATTGCATGAGATCTTGAACTGTTTAGATTCGCAGAGGTTTGACCAGAAGTTCTAATAATGATATCATTATCTTTACATTTTATAGAATAATCAAATTTTACGGTAAAATTTACCTAATACGTGCTCCAGTCTCTATTAGGTTTGTTACATCGTCAACATTCTTTAAATAAGTTTCTTTTAGACCAAGCAATTGCATACAACCTCTCCCGTCTTCAAGAATTCGGAGTTTTTTTCTGTTATTTAACAAGTCAAACACCTATATATAAAAAATTAATTCATACATTTTAACCTTATAAAAAATCTGTAAAATCATTGCACTAATAATCTCTAACAGTGGTTCTCAATTAATTTTTTCACGCACACCATTATGTATTAGAAATATATCCAAATTAGAATAGTATTTACAACCATGATTAATGATAATTTTGAGAATTATTTTATATAATTCCAAAATACAAATTTACATACAATGTAGATATATAATAATATGTATATAGAAATAAATATATTAGCCGCATATTTATATTTTTTTTAAAATCTGAAAAAACTTGATGTGGATGGTGATTCATAAACCCACACACGGTTTAAGACAACTGGCTGATTGTCTTAATAAAAAAACTAAAAACATTGAATACTAGGCTCTCATTTAAAAATATATATAAAATGTGAGGCCTTGTTGATTTTATAGATTTGGATCCAAATTTTATAAAAAAATAAAATGTACCTTTCCACCATAAATTTCAAAATATGCTCCTCCAGCCATAAATTCGGTGCACTGAGGACGTGGCTTGAGCCATTCAAATAAATCTTTAGCTAAAAACAATAAAAATACTAATACAGTAGCGACAGAATAAGCGGATAACGGATAGTGATTTTCCGGTAAATGAAAGTTGAAAGCGGGAAATTAAAAATTTTATCTAGGTAAAAAGTAAACTTTCGACCAAAAGTGGACCATGTCCTCTGAAAAATCTCAATAACATTACAAAAAAAATTTTAAAATTTTTACTTCGTTCGTAACATTTTTCAATTTTATTAGCACTTCTGATTAACGTGTAAATATAAAATGGTAGATTTAATTAAAACCTTATCATGAAAATACATTTCAACGACTCAACTGTGTATTATATGTATCGTTACACCTATAAAAAAGTATGCGCCAGATGCTAAAGGCGGACAACCTTATCTAAAATTTAAAAGCCCGCTTAATTTGTCTTGATTGTAATCCTGATTCAAAAAAAATTACCAGCATACGTATAAATACCATCCTCCTCAAAAACTTGACTTCTTTTATTGAATTTACCATTCATTGTATGAGTTTTACCACTACCTGTTTGCCCATAAGCAAAACAAGTAGCTGTACCTCCATTAAAAAGAACATTTAAGAGTGGTTTTGCGGTATAATTGTAAATTAATTGATTACTGCTCATTTGATCAAAAACATAGTCAAAAGTGAATTGATGATTATCTAAATACTTTGTTTGATCTACTTTGGTTTTTGGTTCATGAATGAGAAGGGATCTTTCATTATGCATGGTTACAACATCAATTTCTGACTTTAATAATTCTTTTCTATTAAGGGGTCTTTTTCGAATACATACAGTAATTTTTTGATCAGCAGGCGATGACAAATACACTAAATTGTGCATATTAATACGACAAACATAATCTTCAATCATCGCTTGAAAACCAGTAATAACTTCCGGTGGCCCAAAAGGAACAGGTTCGTTAATAACACTGCTAGCAACTTTAGAATTTCTCAATATTTTATTTTCTTTAGAAGCGACAGAACGTCTGGCAATGGCAGTATTTTTGTTACATTCTAAATAAATTTACTTAATAATTTATATTTATTAACCTTTTCTCTCATCTTTACGATTGTGTTGTAAATCTAAAAAGTTAAAAGTAGATTTTCATATTTCAAAAAATCTTTTAGTATTGTACTTTAACCCTTTGAGGAATGCATTACACATATACATGTAAATTTATTTTCACAAAATTTATCAATTCCACCATTTTATAAATGGTAATTTTTTATTTCCATGGATATTTTTGAGCAAACTACGAAAGTGGTTTTTTACATTAATTTTTTAATAATTATAATGATTGAATTTTTATGTATTAATATATTTTACCATATTGTGTCAATTCCTCAAAGATGTAATGATGAAATAAGCAAATTTCAGCCGATACGTATATAGGTGGATTCAAAATATAAAAAAATTTCAAACGATACGTACATAAATGTATTCAAAATTTTTTCCAATAATTTATATGAATAATGAGACCAAAATACGAAAAGCGTTTCAGTTGAGAGAAAAAAATTAACATTATGTGGTACCATTGAAAAAAATAAAAGAAAATTAGCGCCTCAATTTGTGTCTACAAAAAATCGAT
Organism: Intoshia linei; assembly: GCA_001642005.1. NCBI lineage: Eukaryota > Metazoa > Orthonectida > Rhopaluridae > Intoshia > Intoshia linei. Next base: position 56,642 of record LWCA01000039.1, on the reverse strand, counting down.
TTGTTTTTTCTACCATTTCCAGTCATCTAGGAATAATTACACTAGCTTTTTATTGTCCCAAACCTAGAAAATTTGTTAATTTGATCTAAACAAAGCATGCTAGCATTAATTTCAACGAAGAGGATGAAAAGAAAAAACCTAACCTTATATTATTTTATAATAAAAACAAATAATGTGTTGACGTTATTGATTATTTATGTAACGAATACAATACAAAAAAAAACTAGAAGATGGCCTCATTGTTTGTTTCAGGGTTTATTGAATATTTTGGCTGTAATAGGTTACATTATTTATAAATCGGGAAATGTATATATGCCAAGGAGATTATACTTGAGACAACTTGGAAAATCTTTATGTAACGAAAACAAATTATTCAGATATTTATCTTTTCAACATCCATGTAATTTTTATATATAAATAGAATAATTATGAATTTTAGCTACATCAATTGCTGTAAAAAAACGAAAATGTTAATTTTGTGTGACCAATAAGTTCAAAAAAACTAATAATTTGTGCAAAATTTGCGCGGTCTACGTTTGCAAAAATAATTGAAATATTGTATGTTCAAATTGCTGTAAAAACAGATTTATAAAACTAAATATATCAATCAGCGTCATAACTATGATTTTCATTGTAATGAAATATTTTATAAGTAAAATTTGTTTATTACATCGTGTCACTTTTTCATTAATTAAAAACGGCCATTTTTATACTCTTCGAACTGTTTAGGTTTTGAAAAAGCGCGACTAGTAAAAGGGTTAAACATACGATAATGGATCAAAAATATTATGATAATTTCCCTTGTAATTTTTACATCTGAGCAAAATTTATTCATTGAAATTTAAAATTATTGCACTGATTGAATGTGAAATTATTGCAATGGTTGCATTTTACATGCATTGTGTAATTTATCATTCTTAAGTCAAATTCATACAAAAGTTCAAATAAATATTTTATATTTTTAAAAATGTATTAAAATTCCTCAAAGAGTTAATTTTAAATCAATGTAATGTTGATTTAAATATAAAAAATAAACTGACCTTTGGTAATGATACGACTGAGTATCCTATTGGTATTTTTATTAGGTTCTTTAGGTCGTGAAATGGAGGGTCGATTATTTTTTTGACGAACCGATCTAATATCGTTAATAGATTTTTGGCGCGTAATAGGTGTATTGTGGCGTTTATTAATATTGTTGTAATAACTTCTAGTACTTTGATTGTCATCGTCCTATATAATTAGAAAAGCAAAAAATAAACATTATACCACATGAGGAGTAGAAGCATCAGGTTTTTTATTGGTTGAAAAAATTTTTTCATTCATTTCTAAAATGTTGACTAGTTCAACCTAAACCAAATTAAAATGGATAATTTCACTACAACCTCCTTTCCTTTTGTTTCACCAGATTCAATCCATTCAACGGTAACGTACTCGTCAGCTATATTTACATGGCTAATTTTTGCAGCATGAACTCTACCTAATCTTTTTTAAATAAAATTAAAACATTCAAACCATCACTCCTTTTGATATCAATGTCCATTGATACTTTCAGTTTATCCATTTCTAAGTAAAAAATATATTTTAACAAATTGCATAAAAATGTAAAATTACGGCTTTGAAATAAAACAGTGATCAATAACTAGTAAATTAAAGTTTATTTAAGCAATGTGGAGTAATTTTTTATAGTTAAAAATTTGCAACTTAGCAAATAAAGTTGGAAATTTAGATTCAATAAACAAAACATGACGATAAACTCTATAACGATTTTGTTTACTAAACTGGTTAAATCGTCAAGTGATTCTGTGTTTTGGTCAGTGGAGGAAAAAATTAAGATAAATTAAAATATTTTAAACTCGAATCTTATCTTGTAATTTACACAATTGTCGTAAGTTTTGTTAAATTTATCTAGCGTGACCGGATTCACCAATTATACTCAATTTCTAAAAATAGATTCTATACTTAAAAAGTAATTCAAACGAGTAGGTACTCAATGAGTACTACTCATTTCATGATTTGTATTTAAATCATATTAAACACGTTTAATTAATAATTATCAAATAATGTACGTCATTTACATATTTTTAAATTTTCAAAGTTGTCATGAATAGAGTTAATTAAAGTTAATATTTATTGCACCTTTTTTAATTTGGAAATGTTTATATATATAAGTAATAGTTACCAAGTATTCATATTCACAACATGAAAAGGAATGATTTTTTAGTAGACTATCGAAAGGGGTTGTATTATGAATGGTCAGAAGAAAAAAATTCCAACGATGAGGCCATGAAAGTATATTATAAGTTAATTGAAAAGATTCAAAATTGGATAAATCAAAGCGAATCTAGTGATCCAGAATCTTTTTTGTCGTCAGAGTCTGAAATGTCATATGGTGATCATGTCATTAGATTGACCATTATTTTTTATCACCTCAGTGTAATATTAACTGAGAGTGGTATGTATGCTGAAGCTTATGAATATCTCTGTAAAATGGACAAATTTATTAATCAAATATCTTTCAATATTGAATCTGGACTATGCAAGTTTTTTAGTATTTGTTGTGCACATTTTTTGGCTCATGTTCACAAATTGAGATGTCAATTCCAAAAAGCTATCCAAAAAAAAGATTTGATTGTATGTTATTATTTTCATATACAATATTGTCTACATTGTAGTTGGTCAGTGGTGCGCTTTTATGATTTTAATATTTTAGCGACATATAACCATTTCCAATATTCATGCCTTGGCCCTTCTATTTTAAAATAAAATTTTTTGAAAAATATGAAAGTAGACCATTGGCGAATTGTGTAGAGAATACTATCATTATATTTATAGATTGATAGATTTATTTTTTTAAGTACATAAGTGTATTAATATTTTATTGTTCATTGTGGTTTTTAGGGTTCATGTCAATTTTTTCATTTAAATTTTAGCAACTTTTGGTAACTTTTTTCGTTATCAATTAAACTTTTTTGTCGCTTTCTTGCAATTTTCGGGTTGCTCTACTTATAATATAGTTTATAGGTTGGTTTTATTACTAAATTGTGGATTTTTATTGTTTAGTGATTTTTTGATCTGGAGCATGGTAAATGTTATTTTTAGTACTTTTTTTAGTTCAAGCACTGTCAAAACGGGTAAGATTGTTTCATGGCTATACTGAAGAAAATATGTTTTTTAATTTATTTTAGTGCAGACGATTTAAATTTCAATAATCTTATACAAAAAGTTTCTAGAAAAATTCAAATATAACTTTAATGTGATGTTTTTAGAGGTTGTATGTATGATATGCCAATTTTTATGATTATCCATGTTCAGTTGTACAATGTACATCAGGGTGTCACACCCATCAAAGAATTAAGGGCGGTTAGTGCGGAAATTGTGTATTATCATGATATATAAAATAATCTAGAATGGGGTATTTCAAAGATGTCGATTCGAGTTGCGCTCATCATTTTAAATATTCTTTTGTAAATGATGAGCGCAACTCGGATAAGTATCATTAGATATTTTTAATTGCGACATAATGCTTCTTAAAATACACACATTGATTACTAACCGCCCATTAAATTCTAAAAATTTAAAAAAAAAATGTAACACCTTAATGTACATCTTGCTTCTTAAAATTAAATTTTTTGTATGTCGTTTGTTTTTATTGATTGTGATTTTAAATAATAAGTTAATATAATACCTTTCTCATAAAAATAGATATTTTCTTGACTATAAGTCTATAACCATATGAAAAAAAGTTTATTTTGAAAATTTGATAAAGATTGACCGTCAATCATTGACGTATAAAATTAATTTGAACTGCTTTAGAATAAAGTTATGCATAACTTAATATTAATTATTAATTTATGATAAAACCAAAATTTTAATTTTATGAAGCAATGTGTACAACTGAATATGAATAAACAGAAAAATCCTAACTTATACAATATGCAACGCGATTTTTGTTTGTGTGTGTGTGTTCAGTTTTATTTAAATAACTACCAATCCTAGAATTTTATAAAGTCTACATTTCAATTTTCAGTTTTGTCCGGGGGCGTTGGCAAGTTTAATTTCAACCTCTGAAACTCACATCTTACGGGTCAAAAACCCTAATTGTTTTTTTTTTTGAAAATCATAAATACATCAATATTCTGTTAAATAGTTATATTTTAGTTTTTCTAGAAACTGTTTGTGTATGATTTGTGAAATTTAAACAGCCTGCAAAAATTTCAAATTGATAAAATTTTTTTGAATAATTTGCCATCTTTTCCTGTTCTATAACTTGCATATAAAACGATGGAACACACCTAATGGTAAGTTTCACTTTGAGCAATTCGTACCTTGATTCAGTGCTACAAACTTTTTTTATTTGTATTATCCTTTAGATAGAAATGTACAAAGATTATAAAGAATGTTTGAAAAATAATAACGTGAAAAATTTAATCACTGAAGCAGAAATAAACTACATATTATTTGAAGAACCATCTAAAATTGCCAATGAGTATCGAAATGAAAAAAACAAAACATGTGATCCTAAAAATCAAATGAACATTTCAAATTTCACAGAATTGGATATGATTGAATTGGCATATTCTAATATACTGGAAATTGCTGCATATTGTTATGAAAGAACCGATCAATTTGATAAATCGGCAGAATATTGCGTAAAAAATTTAAATTATTCATGGAATAATAAAAATAACAACAAAACTTTTAATTATTATGAATGGAGTTTAAATTGTGCTCAACTGTCCAATTTTTATTCTTCAAATGATAATTTTTCGTGTACATTGGAATGTCTCTGTATCTCTCGTTCTATACTTGAAAAACACAAAGAAATTATAATCCAATCTGAATTTGACGAAAAATACCAGACTTTAAATGCAAATATTAAAAAGGGGTTCCTTGTCTTGCTAACAAACTTTATGCAGTACATGTGCGAGTTTATACCCATCGACATGAAAGGTTTAGATTACATTTTATTTACAATATATATACATTTTAGATGAATGCCTGTTTCCAAGTTTTAAGAATGACGAATCGATTGAAAATTTTAAGAATATTCTGCCATTAGCTAAAATATACAAACATTTAGAATCAAATGACAAGGAAGAGATTTTAATTGATATTAAAATGTTGTTTACTTCTTGTGTTCATCTAAAAACTATGATTCAAAAATTTTACACAATGCATGATTTTTGTCAGTATTATATTGAGGTGGACCAATTGATGAGCAAATGTTATAAATTTACCGCACTAAAATTTGATCCGATACACAAATGTAAATTTAATCAAAGGCGAATTCAATTGTATGTAGATTATGTTGATGTTTTAAATTCTCAATATTTTTTAAACTTGAAGAGAGAATTATATTACGAATTGGGTGAAATTTTGACGGATTCGACCCTTGCAAAGTTTAAAATTTTTCAAAATTGTGCTCAAGATGATGGGTTTGATTCCCATGATTTTGATCCAGAAAAATTGACAAAGTATCAAATCATTTTATCTAATAAAATTAACAATTATTCCGTGTTATGTGAAGAGTACTTTATAAAATTTATTGGTATTTCTAATGTAAAGGAACAGAATGTTAACTTTGAAACTTTTGAAAGATTTCAGGCTGACGAGGAGAGGCTAAATTTATTGGCCTATTTTCATATTGGAATTGTGACGCTTAAGCGTATTTATTTTACTATGTCTGAACAAATTAAAAAATTAAAAGATGCCAAAATTTATTACAACTTTTTTGTTGCTTATTGCGATAAGTTTGGTGACGATTCTGGGGATGGTCCTTTTTATCAAGTTGAAAAAAATACCAAACAGAGCAGGTCTTTAAAGAATGAATATACGTCATGTAAGGAAGGTTTGGAGATGCTGGAAATTAGGATTAAACGATTGTATAGTAAACTACTTCAACGTAAATAAAACATTTTTATATTATTCAAAGGTATCTGTGTAAGTATATTTTTTATGATGGTTAATGGGTGTTTTTATTAATTTTGTATTTTCGTAATTTCATTGCACAATAAAGATGCCAACATTTCAACATGCTTTAATTACACACAAATAATAATGTAAATTTTGTATCTTATGAAAAACTTGAAATTTTGACAATTCGAAAGATTAAATTCAATTTGGGAAACTGGGGCAAGGTCAAAAATGTAACTTTGATTAAAATTATTTTAAATTTCCCTTGAATAAAATATGATGTAAATATTTACATTTGAAGTAAATTGATATATTACATTATGATCACATGCAACGGCCACAGTGTACTTACATAAAGTGTATGTTGTATTCCAGGTTTCTAAAATATGCAGAACACATCTGTGTAATTACATTCATAATATCAATATTGATCAAGGAATCGTTTCATCTTTTCCATTAAAACATTTTAACGAAATGATATCGGTAAAATTGTTATTAATAATTGGTACATTACAATACATTCAATGTTTTGTATACAAGGACACATGGATATCTAACAAACATCCCAGTAGACCCTTTTTCTCATACGGAATATCAAACAAAAAGTATACATTTGTTACAAGTGGTTACATTTCAATACCTGGAGCCGAAATAATTCAAAGGTTTAAAGAATACCATATTGGAAACGATTACAGTTTGGTCAGTTTTTATGATGGGTTGATTCAAAAATTATATTATAATGGGAAATCCATGAGTATTGTAATGGGTAAAGATAGAAAAAGGTGTTTCAAAGAAGGATCGGTAATAATATACACTACAGTTCCAAATTTAAAATTATTTACATTAGAAAAGATTTTATCGCATCCACTATACGGTAATGTGGAAAAATTTGTTTATATAAAAAATGAAATGGGACGTAACAACACATACACATTATACATGAAAAAATTGAAATCTAAAGACTATTTAATTAAAGCGTTAGAAATGCAAGGTCGGAACATTTTGGAAAATAGTCATTATGATTTTTACCAATACGTTTACACTTCTTTCTATAAAGTTGATACGTTGAGTATGAAGATATTTGATAGTGTTAAAAAGGAATGTGAAAATTTATTAAACGAATCCAATCATTCTAGAAAAGGCTGTCGATTGCATACACCAAATCATGTTTTTAAGTCACTATATGACTCTAGCACTGGAAATGTACATCTTACAGACATTTCATACAATAGTTTGAATCCTTATTTAATAAGAATGTGTTCTCGTGAAGAAATTGAGGAAATTCTAAATCTCGAACAATTTGATTGGCGTAGCTATGATGCTGTAAGTCCTATTAAAGATCAATCCATTTGCGGTTCTTGTTGGAGCTTTGGTACGACTGGTGCAATGGAAGGGTCCTACTTTCTGAATCAGACTCAACGAATAATACTGTCGGAGCAAGAATTGGGTAATCAATTTAATTTACAATTTTCTATTCCGATTTACAAGTCACCTGGGTGGCGTTTCGCGGAATTGTTGTATATTTTATCAATTTTACTAATTAGCAATTTAGTTGCACAATGAGATTTAATTTAAAAAACAGTAAAAGAATAAACAAGAAAAAATTTTGTTAAATTTTTAGTTAGATCAGGACAGCAAAGTGTTTCATATGGATCCCTGGGTTTATGATTTATAATTATTAAATAGACCAAATTTACATTATAACTTGTTTGCTACGCAATGCCCAATTTTAATAGTTTTAACGTGTGAAATTGTGTGACGCACTATTAATGATAATCTACGATCATTTGATTTACGATCTTTTGAACGAATACGCTGCTCAGAGTTGCCAGAAAATTACTCCATGGATCAGTTCTATAACAACGATTCCAATTTCATAAATTCAATGAGTATACATTTAAATTTGCCACTCCAAAAATGTCACAATTAATAAGTTATTAACAACTCATATAATAATAACTCAATAATTTTAAATTTTATCATGGAAACATTTATATTTTGCTGAATTTAACTTAAATTTGAAGTTTTATACAAACACTTTTTATTTATTTTGTAATTTTAAAACTTTATCACCCTAAATTTTTAGTACTTTTTTTAAATATTTTCATGAGAATGTTATAATTTTGTTATGTTATAAGATTAGAGATTAATTTTTTAGATTTTTAATTAAAAATAGATCCTAAAAAAATTTTTTTAATTGAATTATTAAATCAGCGTAAAACAATCTCATACATATTAAATTTGATGAATAACATTTTAAGATGCTAAATTTCTAATAAATTTAATTTTCCACGAATTATAATTAAAATACACATTCTTTCAAATTGTTATATTGAAATAAATTGGAATTAAATTTATAATTAACTAGCTTGGCTGTTTTGTACTTTGTACAAACAGCACCTAGCTCTGCCGAAGCCGGATATATCTAATTTTAACATTAAAAATTAAATCTATTATGGTTCAAATTACTTCTACGAACCCATTAAAGTAGGGCTACAAAAATGTATTACTGTAGATAATAACTTCATATAATTCTACTTAAAAATTTTGATAATTAATCAGGGTTGCCAACTGTGTTATTTTCCCCTTGAGAATTCGAGTTTTCAAATTCAACTTAAGGCTCAGGTTTAAGTGATATTTCAATATCACATTTCCATTTTTGATTTTAATCGAAATATTGGTTGATAATATATTAAAAATTATTTTTCACCAACAAATATTAAACATAACATAAACATAAACCTTAAACATAAAATACAAATATTTAACTACGTTGTATTTGAATTTCGAATATATTTTTGGTGCATAATTACAGAATTTTAATATGGATTAGAAAATTTAAATTTTTAAAAAATCCAATTTTAACTTTTTTTGGAACAATTTAGTAAAACGCATTACTACGCGGTCGATGCGTTAAAAAATGTAAAGATAATTAACTATCTAAGATACTGTAAATGGTTCCATGAAATGAGGGTTCAGACGTTGTTGTAGAAAGGTTGTTTATGATTTTTCAACAACAATTATAATTGTAATTAAAAATGTAATACATGTAGTATATTTTAGTGGATTGTTCATGGGATAAGGGAAACAATGGTTGCCACGGAGGCTTAGAAAATTATGCATGTTCCTACATGAAAGAAAATGGAGGACTGTCAACAGATATACAATATGGAAGATACATTGGAGTTGATGCAAAGTGTAAAAATTCAAATAAAGCCGTAAAAATTGTAAATTGCGGATATATTTCTCAAAGGAATGACACTGCATTAAAACTGGCTTTACTTAAATATGGCCCAATCACTATAAGCATCGATGCTAGTTGTGATGAGTTTGGTTTATATACAACTGGTATTCTTAATACTACGGCTTGTAAAACGTCTCCAAGTGATTTGGATCACAGTGTTTTACTTGTCGGTTATGGACATGAAAATGATATTCCTTTTTGGATTTTAAAAAATTCTTGGTCTACACATTGGGGAGCTAATGGATACGCGAAAATAGCAATGGGTAAAAATGATATTGGAATCACAACTTCTCCGTTTTATTTTCAAGTTACTAAAGCTTGAAAGATGTCATTTACTAATTACATTATAATATAATCTATAAATTAAGTGTTAACCTTAATTTTATTCTTAAATTGTATCCGAATTTTATTTGACATCTAAGTACAAAGTAAGTCAAATATTAAACATTTTCGATTTTCTAATAAAAATTTTAAGATTGATCCTAAATAATTATAGATTATGTACATTTTTAAGGGCACTGAAAAAAAGTCTGCCGAACACTGCGTTACTGACACTAAAAATTGTAATTCAAATGAATGATAAAATACATCATTAATAATGCATTCAATGGTGTAATGTGGTTTTTGTATACCTAGAGATCGGTAAAAATTTTAATTCTTAATTTAGTAAATTAAAGCCTCATCCTAAAAAAATTTCGTTGAGATCCAGCGGTAGAAGGGTCTCGGATATGGTAGTTCACCATAATTATGTTTGAAACTAATGTTAAATTTTCGATTTAAGAAAAAATATAAATAATATATAATATAATAATATAAAATGTAAATATTACCTTAATGACGTGTTCAGGATTAAAGGGATTTTTTTAAAAATTATGTGGTCCACACATTTTTTTGTGACAATGTCCATGGTGGATAAAGTTTGGGAACCACCTGACTAACTAATCAACTCAAAATATACTGGAATAAATGTCAGATATAATTAATTTAACATGGAAATGAATAGATTATTATAAAGCAGTTAAAATGAAATATATGCATAAATTTAAAAGATAAAATTGGTCCCTACCAACCCCAGTTAAGAATAAAATACTGCAGAACCAACCAATATTACAAAATAAATAAGGTGTAAACACCAGAAAATCTATTCTCGGAATCATAACTGATTTATATACATTTAAAGGTATTAGTTAATAGTCTTAACTCAGAAATTTCAATTACATTGGAAATTATTAAATTACGTATATAATAATTTAAACTTCAATACATAATGGAAAAAAATATATGCTCAAGTAAATGATAAAAAATTAGAAAATATTGTTATTTTGAGCAGTTTTAATTATTAGTGTAAAAGTTGACAATTTTATTACAATCTGTGTAAAAATAAGTAATACTGAGTAAAATTAAATGGACACCTCTAATTTAAATAGTCTTGACAATTTCCTAATTTTAATATTCATAAATTCATTCAAATGTAATCATTAAACTTACATGTTAAATAGGATTTGTACTGTTTGTATTTGTATTAATTAGTGTAGTTTCAAACATATTTCTTCATATATAAGGGACATTTCATATTAAATCGAAAAATTTAAGAACGCAAATATACTACCTATTTATTTGTATATATCCTATATATTATTATATAAGGGTATGGCAAACACAAGTTTAGATACCACTCAAGTAATTTAGAATGTGGGTAATTATTTAATATAAAAATGTACATGGTACAATTTTATTAATCCAACATTTTTTCCAATATAAAAGCAGATTTTGGCTCTAGTAAACAATAGTAGTTTTCAACGGTAGCCGATATGGTGTAATTTCGTTTCTTGTAAAATTGCACAGCGTCATTATTCACAGTGTGAACATGTCTAAAGTTTAAAATAGTTTAGTCAATTTGATTATTTCAGTAGAATTAAATACTAAAAATTACAATTGAATCAGTCGTATATTTTTATCTTTAGCCAATTGATGTACATATTCCAACATTTTTGATCCTAAAATACATATATAATGATTTATACCAACATTTCGAAAAGTGGGTCATTTGTTTCATTGACCAAATGAAGGGTCCTAGCAAATATGTAAAATTTGAATAATAACGAAATCGACATCCATTCTTAACCTGTGGGTCTTTTAAAATTTTCTCTGCTCGCCCCATATTTTCAATAATTTTTAAATGTTTTGTCTTTTTTTAAAAAATTTAAAATTTTTAGGGTTTCACTTCAAAAAGTTCACTACAATTGCAAGGACTTGGTCATATCTTTATCGTGAGATCTGACTACTTTTAGATTGAATTTTTAGATCAGTGCTTCTCAACCTATTCTCGTTGACGACACATTAACAATTTCATAACACCACGAGAAAAATAATCATTTACGCTTTGTTTCCCAAATAACCCACCTTATATGACATTTTAGCTAATTTAAAAATTAGCATTATAATTTTGATAAATGTTTTTTCCAATTAAAATAACTAAATTTGCTAATTAACCACCTAAAATCTTATAATAAATCAATTCAAAAGTCAAATTATGATTTCATTTACAAATGGAAAAAAATCTCAAAATTTGAGAAATACTAGTCTACATTAACATTAAAAAATACCTATTCCAACACACCGATAAGAGGGAAGACATCCCAAGGTCATGATGTACAAACAAGAAATACCACCGACAGATATGATTTTACAGCAAACATTGCCGACAATTAATCCTTTATAAAAGGCTAAATAATTATAATTATAATTATAAACAAAAATATTGATTAATCATTCAATTAACCTACGGTCTTCACCTATTTTAAGTCAACACTGATATAATAATCTTCAATGTAAACCCCATATCAGTTGAAAGATATGCATCCAATAATGAAATCATTACACACTCAATCAATACGAATATACGAGGCTGTATCTTTACATATTGGGGTTGAATTAATCTTTTAAAATCGTACGCCAGATAAGCACTATTTTCACCGGTTGACAATTTTATTTTTTAAACTCTATTGATATTTAATGGCGGGTATAAAGTATTTATTTCTATAATCAAAACTATAGATAGTAATTTTTAGGCATAAAGTTTTCGAAATTATCATAAGTCAAGCAGATCTGTTACTCATTTTTCGCAAATTTCATTATTTTAAAAAGCGCTTCATGGTATAATATATAAAACAATTTTTTAACTTTTTCAGCACAATATTGATGTAATTAATAATATAAATTAAAATTTTGAATTATTTCTGGTATGTTTGTAATGTTATGTATGGTTATGGTAAATTCTTATCCTGCAGACCCGTATTTTTAAATAGTATTTCGATACAAATATATCAAAACATATTGAAACTTCTACATATATATAAAATGTACATAATTGAATAATATGACTGAATAAAATAGCGTGACTTAAAAATAAAAATATTTGAATGGTTTATTATATCGCACACAAAACCTCAAACATCCGTTGAAGACCCCTGAATTAAACCTATTGGTACTACATAATAATTTATAAAATTACCACATTTACAAAGATCGCTAGATATTGTACATTTTTTGTAAAAAGATTCACCATATTTAATGGGGAAAATTGTCTGATTTATAAGTTTGATTTGGTTAATATTGTGTTCTGTTATTAATCCCAATTCGATAAATTTTGCATGATAAGTATATTTTTCTAAATGAGTATCTTGTGTCAAACTAGATTTATAATTTAAATGTACAGTTTAAGATAAAATACCAACTCATGGTTTCAATCTTTAAATAATAAATTCTATTTCAAATTGAATATGTTGTCATAATCTCAAATAAACTTTTTGTTTTAAAAATGAAATGATTTGTGATAAAACGGAGATAAACATATTATTGCTTGGAGACGGTATTTTTTTATTTGAAATCGTTTTTTATCAACCTTTTCCAGAAATAACACACTTGCCACCCCAAGCGTTATATTTTGTGGTTGAGTTTTTTTAGCCACAATTTTTTGCATTGAAATTTATAAAAACAGAATTTTATAATTTTTATAAATTTATAAATCCCTCAATGGAAGTCCCACTGAAAGTCATAAAAATACTGTTTTTTCTCTACAAAAAGTAGTAATATGATTGCCATATTTTCTAATTTCCCGTTAAATTCGCGTTCAAATAAATATTCATCAACATCAATATCTAAGACATGGGTTCTTAACCGGGGGTGCTAGAAATATTTTTGAAAGAAAATCATTCTGCAGCTATATTTTTTGAAATTGCATGAATATTCGAAAATAAAGTTAATTTCATTTGTATTTCATATGTAATATAATATAATGGGCATATTTATTTAAGTATTATGTCATGTAGCATATTTAACTAATATTTTTTGCAAATTGAACGATGCAAATATTTTTTTTGAAGGTAAAAATATGAACGTAATATTGGCGTATGAAAAGCTAAATGCATTTAAAGATAAAATATCATTGTGGGAAGACAATATTAGACATGAAAACGTATCTAGGTTTTCTAGCTTAGATGAAACAATGAAAGAATCGAAACTTTTCAATAAAATCGTGAAATTGGCAGTTTTAACACACTTAAGCTCATTATCTATTTCATTTGAGAATTTTTTGCCTGGAGGAAATTTAAAAACTTGCGATTTTTGGATACGCGATCCATTTTTATTTAAATTAAATCATTTGACAGATGATACATTGATGGAAGATTGAATTGATTTAAGGAATAATTCTTTGATTAAAATGAAATTCGATGACCAATGTTTGCAATTATTTTGGAGTTCACAATTGTCCACTTATCCTAATCTATCTACCAAGGCATTAAATGTCCTTATTCCATTTTCCACTACATATTTGTGTGAAAAAGGATTTTATAGTTTACTATATCTCAAAAACAAATATAGAAACCGACTTAATGCATCTCACGACCTAAGAATTGCATTGCAAAGTAACAAAATTCCTCGGTTTTTAGAAATAATTGAAAATAAAGAACAACAAAGAACACATTAGTATATTTATAATAATTTTGTTTGTTACTCATGTCAAATAACTTAATTTTGGGTCTTTTGAATAGAAGATGGAACTAGACAAATCCAAGTATATAATACAAATATAATACAAGTGGAAAAAGGTTAAGAACCCATGATCTAAGACTATATTTGTATCATTCTCTACTCTTCTCTTTGCTTCATTACTCCAAGTTAAGAATGAGTGGTGGTCCATTAAACTATATTTTTTTTTGTGTAATGCCATTATGTGTGTTAATTTTCCCACTACCGTTTAACGAATATTAATAAGTTTCCCATTTATTAATTAATATTATTTATTTATCATTTACTTATTCGTTTCTCCGTTTGTTGTTTAATTTCATTCTGGTCTACTTGTATGTAACTTACTGATACAGTTAAAATCTCATTTAACGAACGCGTAAATGCAATATTATTTTATTTTTTAGTAGTTTTTAGGAGTTTTTTTAAATATTGTTATGGTTTTATAGTTTTAAATATTAGATCGACTCTTTTATAAAGTCGTGGTTCACGATTCCACGAAATGTGGAATCTTTTTGTATAATAAAAAATTAAATTATTTGTTTATATTAAATATAATTGTGATAAATTTAAGTCATGTGTGCAGCAGCATATTTCTAATACAGTTACATTTCTAATATTTTCGTTAAATGAGATTTTGACTGTACTATGATGAGAATGAAAATTGAAATGATAATTTGTGGCAAGAAAAACCTTAAAAATATATTTTTAAATTTTATAACTATATACTCAGATGAAAATCCTATGTGGAGGGCCTTGGTAGTGTTCTATCGGATCTGATTTTGAATTTTATTCGGTTCTATCGGTATCTTGATTCATTAATTGATCAATGAATTATTATTTCCATGTTTTAACAATATACTTAGGTGGAGTCGGCAAAACCTCTATTATTTTGTCTCTCATCAACGAAGTTTTTATTGAAACGGTTATTTTTTAAATTTAAAATTAATTTAAAAAAAATATCGGGTACTTTTTTTATTTCTGGCGCCCCATTTGAATGATAATGCGAAATTTGGGACGTTGATTATTCTACTATAAATTTGTATATGTAATTGAGTTTATATCATAATTTTTAACTTTTGAATTTTGTCCATACCAGCCAAAATTCACTTTGTAAAGAAAAATTTAACAGCTAAAAACCCATAAATTTTTCAAGTCCAAGTATTTTACATAATCTTCGTTTCATTCAAAAAAATTTATTTATAAATTTAACTAAAACTTATGAACGGTGGGTTCTGATATTTTGGGCTCATTATTTACGGGATTAAGATTACAGAAGCATAAAATTGTTACTATAAAGGTTTAAAATATTCTAATTTAGGTACCAAAAACTTGTGAAAGTATCATAATACCAAAAGATGTTACCCCTGAGCATGTTTCAGCAAAAATTGTTGATTATAATTGTGAGAATGCACATTTAAATAATGATTTTTGATTTTTTTAGTACGGGAAGATGAAAAAGAAAATTATTTTTTTAAAATGATGGAGGTTTTTTATATATATTATAAATAATTGTTTAAATCATCACCCAAGGGTTTCCCCACCTTTTTAGCTCTGCGGTCCTTCAATTAATATAAAATAATTCAACCACACATACAATATATCTCAAGTTTCATATATTAAAAATATAAAATGTAATAAATTTATTGTTTTCATTTTTGAAAAAATACCATGTCCAAATTTTTAGTCCCCTGGTTTGGAACTCTGATTTAAATGGAAATATATATACATTTGTTGTACATTAGCTTGTCTCTTATGTATAATTATAATTTAACTAAAACATTTGAAAAATACTATACAGTACTGAGTACCTTACTGACCGACTCAGACACTTATCAAATTTTATTTATTTCAATTTAGGCTGATGTGATTTGTGTCGTTTGTTCATGCGATGATGTTTATTCCGTTCAAAATGTAAAATACGTCCAGTATTCTCTCTAATTCGCCAATTTTGGGACTTTTCATTATAATTATTTATTGTAGATCAGAAATTCTCAACGGGTTCCACAGCAGTTTTTTGGGGGTTTTTGAAAATTATATACATTTCTTACATATTATATACATTTTCAGTAACATAAAGTCGTTTTTAAAACATAAAGGTTCAGAAATACTGACTTTTTATTGATCTGATAAAATATGTGGTAAACAATTAATAATGTACTGTAAACAATACCTGAAAAACATGTTCCATTTTGGGAACATTTACGGGTTAAAGGTTAATATTAATAGTTCATCAAGTTTATTATCTCGCAAAAATAGAGTACTCCATGTCTTTTGACTATCATTCGTTTTACCCAAATGTAATGATTCATTAAAAATTGTCATTATTATTAATTTTTATGGGGGTCAACAGGTTTTTTGTAATATTATTTTATGGTCCACAGCGAAAAAGGGTTGAGAATGCCTGTTGTAGATGATTTGGCGAAGTAGATAACGGATATATTAAATGATTTAATATAATAATATTATTACTTTGTTTTACATTTTTTTATACTTTGGCCCTTTTGACGAATTATTGGAATTGGCGAAATGTAGAGATTATACTAACAGTATAATATACTCTATATGTAATTTTTCTTAAATATCACAATAGATTTCAAAATATTGGTTACCTCTGATTCGGGATACATTGAAATCTTCAATTAAGGAAAAGCATATAATTTTAGTTGCAAACAAAATGGATATAATTGATAATTCGAATGACGTAAAGGATGAATTAATTTGGACGATGGAAAATTATTTTGAAATCGAAACGTGTATTGAGGTACATTATTTTTAGGTATATTGAGCGATTTTTGTTTGATACATTATTTTCACTTTCCAAATATTTTTTTGTGTAATATGATAATACTCATAATTTTAAAAAGATTCCCAGAATTTATGTTTTTTAAAATTCTTGGAATATTTTCATTTAAAAAAAGGCATTTGGGGTGTGATCATTAAGATGTAAGTTTCTGAGGTTGATATTTGCGATGATATTAATGATTTTAAAAATTATCCTAGAATTTATGTTTTTTTAAAATTATACGATTTTTTTCTATTTAAAAAGGGACAATTTGGGTATTTGACCCTGAAAGACTCAATGTTGGAGAATTAAATTTGCGATACTGTATCACTCTCGAAAAACGGAATTAGAATTTGATTTTTTTTAAATTCTAGGATTTAAAATTTTTTAAATAAACGGTAATACAGACACACGTCGTTGAATTTTATATAATTAATCTAAGATACAGTGTGTTCATTTGACACGCACTGTACAATGTAATATTAGGCTTGTAATCATTATTAAAAATTTAGACATCCGCTAAAATGCTGGAAAATATTTCAGAAATGTTTTGGTGTGCTCAAAAGTCTGCCTTACACCCTATCGGTCCATTGTATGATTTGGAGTCTGCAAAAGTGTTTGTTAATATTTACAATAATAAATTAAATCATAGCTCACTACTAAATTTGAATCAATTTTATCTTTTTTGTTCAAGGTACTACATTAGATATATATAGATTATAATTATAGCAGCGTTTCTCAAAATACTGTACAGTTAATACCCCTACACTACAAAAAAATCGTACCCTTGAATAATTTTTAAATAACTATTATAATTGAGACGTACACATATTTAATATGCAATATTATAGTAACAGAGACTATTAAATAACCACTAAAAAGTAAATATAGGAATTAAGCATATTTTATTAAGTTTAATGTAATTTTAGGGACTTTAAAAAATATTTATAATTATCGAATCATAAAGTGTGAGTCGTAGTGTCGGACTAGCTGGTTCCCAAAATAATTTCTGGGACCCCTAGTGTCGAGTTCCCAATTTGGCACCGATGGTATACTGTATACTGTATATGAAATGGAAAAGATGAATTTATAATTTGAACTGCTTTTGAATTCGTAAATGTTGATTAATTCAATTTACAGTTGGCGGATTTTGATGAAAATCTATTATTAGATGAAGATGAAATCAATTATTTTGAGGTTATTATAATTTTAATTTTTAGTGCTAGTTATATTTGGTTTTTTATATAGAAAACATTTTTTGAAAATATTCAAGATTCTGGAATGAACCTATTTGATATCAAATCATATCTAAATGAATACGAAACTCAACCTAATCTAATAACTGACGATTGTTTATCATTTGAAGGTAATTTTATTTTTTTACTTACCTGTTATATTTATACTACATTTATAATTGTAATTGTTTATTTTTAAGAATGTAATGATTTGAAAAGGATAAACCGTGCATCTTATATATTTGAGATTTTTTGCTTTTTAGTTTTAAATTTGTTAGCTTAATCTATCTGATGTGGTTTATAATTTAAAATTTAATCAAAATTTAGGATTTATTTTTCTTTTTCGAAAATTATGTCAGAGAGGTTTACAAGAAACTGTATGGTACATTTTACGAAAAATGTCATATAACAATCTACTTGAAATTCCAATTTTTCCGTAAATAAAAGTATCTATATTTTTTATACAATTTTAGATATGAATATAATAAATTGGTCTATCATGTAGAAATTAGTGATAATGCTATTCAGTTTTTAAGTGAAATTTTTTATCGTTTTAGTATTAATGATGTAAAATAATGCATTACTTGCATGTCAATATATTTTATATTAGAATTCAAAGTCAGCATGGATGTCTCATTCTAATTTAGTTGAATTATTTGATATTATCAATCCTATTGAATTCAAAAATTTTATCAATTCTGTACCGTTTGACCCAATTGTCAATAAAGTGTCTTTTGGAAATTTCATTAGTGCTTTCCAGTCTGTATTCATCTATAATTTGATTCATTTTCAATTTATGTAGATTACTTATCAAACAAAACCTTGGATTGTATTTATCTGTTATAGCAAAATTTGGATATCTTTATTTTTTTAAACCAATCACTAGTGCCATTTTATGTATTTTTATTTGTTTACATTTTTTATTTACAAATTAGTAATTAAGAAATCAGATTTGGACAATCGTACTGTCTTTAAAGTTGGAGTGTGGTCGAGTTGTGACCAGTTGAAGGTGAATTATGTTACATTCAGGAATGTAACTACAATTACGTATTGATCGATTAATGGATTCTCAAACCGTTGTTTTTAGGAATTTTTTTTAATAAAACTTTAGGAGTGGTTTTTTAGAAATTAGTTTGGTTCAAAAAAAAATCTTAAAAACTCCCTTGAAAGTATGGTTCCAAAAAAAATGTTAAAACCACTTGAAAGTTTGGTTTAAAAAAAAAATCTCAAAAACCCCTGTTGAAAGTTTGGTTCAAAAAAAATCATAAAAACTCCCTTGAAAGTTTGGTTCAAAAAAAATGTTAAAACCACTTGAAAGTTTAATTTAAAAAAAAATCTTAAAAACCCCCTTGAAAGTTTGGTTCAAAAAAATATTTCTAAAAAAACCATTTTGAAAGTTTCGTTTAAAAAAAAATCTTAAAACCCCCCTTTTTTTTATGTTTAAAGAAAAATTTTTAAGAAACCCCTGTTGAAAGTTTGGTTCAAAATAATTTCTAAAAAAACCACCCCTAAAGTTTTATTAAAAAATATTTCCAAAAACCCCTCTTGAAAGTTTGGTATAAAAAAAATTTCAAGAAACGCCCCATTAAGTTTTGTTAAAAAAAAAGTTTTTGGAACTCAAAAATAAAATATAAATGAAAATTGTACACATTCTACGATTTGCCCATAGAATGTGTGCATTTCACAGTTTTACAAATTCTGTACGACATATACTTTATACAGTAAAAATTGGATAGTTATAATTATCTTAAATTATATTCAGACAACCCTTGTACTTGAACTGCTTTAAATATTTATACCTCACACCTTTTTGAGAATCTGAATTAATAGTTACATTTCAGTATTAATGAATGCATAATATTTATATTTATATGTATAATTTAATTTTTAGTCAAAGTTTATAGAAAGTTTGATTCGTCTACATTTTGTACCAAATGCCAAAAAATTTAATTCCGTGTCACTTTTTGAAAAAACTGCCGTCAATTCCGTTAGAATTGCAAACGTTGAAAAATTTTTAATAGTAAATTATTTTTTAAACACTACACTTTGATAGGAATAATAATTATATAACATTACATTGTTTGTATTTTTATTTCGGGAAAAGAATCACTTTGATAATCGAAGCTAACATGTATTCAATGAGTTGAGAGTACCAACTTGAGACTCATATTAGAGATTTGTGATTAATCGAAAATTTATTGATTTTTAAATAAAATTTCGATAAAGCTATACAATATAGATTTAAAGGGTATTAATTCTCATCCTTACTTACTTGAATATAGAGTAAAAATGTATCTGTGTAACCATTTATTTAGAAAAATGACACAAATTCCATGTCTGTTTTTTGGCAGTGCAAGAAAGATAAATTTTACTTTTCAAAATTTCCACCTTTACAGTTAAAATCCAAATGCCCTTTTTTTTAAAAATTAAAATTTTAGAACTTTGAATATTAATTATTCTAATAGTTTTATAAAGTTGATGCAGTTTAATTCATTTCACTCTCCAAAATTTTTATCTTCACTTGGTACTATTACACTATTAGTACCCTGGTCTAAACGAAATTATTTGGACGTAGTTCGGGTAACTGTATCAGCAGGGAACCACTGATATATTATGTATTTATTTATTCTATTCAAGATTGAAGATTGCTGTTGCAAACCAACATGTGAAGATTTTCAAAATTCAAAAATTTCTAATGAATATGACATGATGATTTGGATATCTGATGATTTAACTTTTGATGATGATGCAGCAATTATTCCAGTATTTTAATTTATATGTTTAATTATACTGTACTTTGTAGGGTAAGTCATGTTTAACGGAATTTTAGATAACAAAAATTAAGAAATTTCTTGATATGATTTTTTTAAATAAAAAATAAAACCATCAAAATGTTAATCTTTATAATGTCATAAATTTCTATATACAAGTAGATATATAAGTAGATTTAACTTAATAGTAAATAGGACTTACACTGTATATGATGCTAAAATACCTTTTAACTGCATTATTAGAAAAATTGTCAACTAGTCATGTCGACTGATGGATTTGTCAAGAAAGAAACTCCTGATAGATCTGAATCAATTTGTAACGATAAGCAATTACATTCACCTATGTATTGGAGTGCTTCATCTTCTAGGACTAATGATATTAATAAACAAATTATTCTGAAAATCATGTATATAAGATTTTTTTTATTATCATTTCAATAAAAATGCCACAGATTTGGTTTAAAGACATCTAACCTGGACGAAACCTTATATTGATATTCTGCTTCTCAAACCTTTTTGGTATGGTCCATAAGTAAATAAGTAGGTATAATTTTTTTCAAATTTTCTCGTCACAAAAAAAGTAAAATCGTCCAGGTTGGAAACACCCTTAGTAAATTGAATAAAAAATTTAGTTCGAAAAATGAAATATCAAATATCAATGATCGTACATCGTTTTTGTCAAAAGTTTATAATTTTTTGAAATGGAATTCGAAAAGGTATATTTTATATTATCTTTAGTTTAACGATTTCTAAATTGGAAGAAAACCCAAATGTAAAATTTGGCGACTTGGAAACTTTTGCCGTTTTCAAAATGTTACATTGGTGGTACAGTGGTGGAATGAATGTTTCATTTACTACCAAACTAAAAAAAATGGCCGTTTTTTGAGAACCATGGTGTAAAATTTGAAAAAAATGGTTATTGATGTAATTTAATTGTTGTCATTTAGTAATGCATCCAAATATGCTTTAATTACCTCAATTATATTATTTATGGGGTACATTAAATTGAATCATTCAAAATTTCAAAAATAAAACGAATAGTAAATGTTTGTTAAAATATGTTTAATAAATTTGTTTTTTATTCTTGTGATAAATTTGCCATTATTTTACGTTTTATATTTTAAATAGTGTCAAATTTAACTGTAAATATGAAAGTTTGGAAACAATATTGATTTATAAAGTGTATCTATAGCTAACTTCAGTAAATTTCTTTTTGAATTTATAATGAACATACAACTTGATGATCCAACGTCAGGGGATGCGTTTCGAAGAGAAACATTTACAGAAAATGAATCTAATGTTGGAATTATATTTTCAGTCTCTGGTCCAGGTAGTTTATTTGTTTTGATTATATAGGGATGAATATTTTTTTATGCATATAAATTACTTGTGGTAACCTTAAGTACATTATATACCAGATTCACAAATCGGGTTTATTAAATGTTGAATTATTATTTATGTCGGACAACTATATATGTATTATTTTTGAAATCATTAAGAAGAATTATTGCGGTTATAAAATGTATTGGTTTATAATTTCGATTGGTACGGTTTTTCAGATTCAATTAATTGGGGTATCTCTGTATTACATTATTATTATTATTAATATGACTTATTGAAGGTTATTTTTAAGAACAGTAATTTACATGTATGATATGAAAAATTAGTTTTCTTGTAGTTGTCATTGCTAGAAAAATGGCTGGAGCTGCCATGTTCGAACTTGTTCGTGTTGGATACAATAAATTAATTGGAGAAATAATCAGACTAGAAATGGACACTGCAACGATTCAAGTTTATGAAGAAACGGGTAAAATTATCTTTACATTTTAAACACGTTAAATTTTGCAAATATCGATGCATTATGTATGATTTATAATTACTTATTCTTAGCTGGCACTACAGTTGGTGATCCAATATACAGAGCTGGAACACCATTATCAGTTGAACTTGGACCAGGAATGTTGGGAAGCATTTATGATGGTTATAATTATTGTTTATTTTATATTTACAATTAGTTTGACTGTTAGTTACTTGGTACAAACAGTACCTAGCTCTGTCGAGGACAGACTTTTTTAATTCTACCAAAAAATAAATTTATTAATAAAATCTTATATAAACATTTTAAAATTGCCAAACATGATAGTATTTACTATTACCAATCCTTTAAAGGAGTGGTTCCTAAACTTGTTTTACCATGGATTGGTCATTTCACATTAAATTAAATCTAAACTGAATTACCAAGATTTTATTGTTAACATTTGTGTAAAGAATTTTAAAAACAATTTTGTAATGTCATTTTTTTGATTTATTAAGATAATGAGTGTATTATCTTAAAAATAAACTCAAAACAGTATAACATAGTCAACCCTAAAAATCGTCAGAAATAATAAAAAATCCAGAAAAAATTAAATTATACAATAATAAATAAATATATAATGTATATAAATACCTTTTTCCAATCAATTAATGAAATACAGTCAATATCCGCTTTCCATAAGTAAAAAATATTTTTTATTTTGTTAACGGATTCAGCTTGTTTAAAAACATTATCCGCTGAGGAATGTTACCAACATTTAGATTTATGATAAATCTAAAAATGATAATAACAAAGTTATACATTTACTTTACAATTATTATTTATGATATTATTCAAATATGTACTAAATTTGATTTTAAACTTAAAAGATTTTGAAAATGAGAAATTTCATAGCAAAGATAAAAACTGAAGGAATCAATTTATGATATTGAAACTCATGCTTTTCTATTTAAAATGGGTATACGTTCAATTCCCATTTTTTGAATTTTTGATCGGGAATACGTTGATTTCTGTGGTGAATTTTTTTATCTTGATCAATTGGAATAAGCTGTACCACTATAACCTTTTTATTAACTTCTACAACTTAGTTTTCCTCGATTTTTTAAAATAATGGGTAATTTAAGGTTTATGCCGTGTAGATTTTTGTTTGATTGAAGTTAGAAGTTTTTGATTTTCAAATTAATTATAATGTTCGTGATTTGAAAATCTGTCATGTTTAAAAAAATCTAAGACTTTAATTTATTAGGAAAAGGGTATTTTTGGTTTTTCACTCTAAAGTACTCAATTTCTGAAAATGAAATTTGTGATAAAACATGACTCTTGAAAAACTGTATTAGACATTGGTGCTTTTAAACCTCTACGTCTCTTACTTTCTTAAATAAACTGGAACATACAGACATATATTATTATTTTATATAACTAAGTACTGTTGATAAAAATTATAGCTTTACATATTTTTAGGCATACAAAGACCACTGGAAGAAATTGGAAAAGTTTTTAATGATATTTACATACCACGAGGAGTTAGTATTCCAGCATTGAATGTGAATAAAATGTGGGATTTTGAACCGTCTAATGTTAAGGTTTCAATATAATGAAAACATTTTTTAATTTTATTTAGGTTAACAATCATATTACCGGAGGTGATATTTATGGTACCGTCTACGAAAATAGTCTAATGAAACATTACATTATGTTAAATCCAATTGAACGAGGTACAATTACTTGGATGGCTGAAGCTGGTTCTTATAATGTTAATGTACAATTTATTTATTGCAATTATTATTTTTTTTACCAGTTTTTATTAATTATCATTTTCATTTATTTTTCATGGAACGTGTGATGCAAATTGCGCCAGTTTAGGACATGTGGTTTACGAGTTATTTATGAGGAATCCAAGCCCTTAAAACCCTTAAAAAATCTAATAATTATTTGATTGTATTGTATTATTATACAATACATTTAATGTGACATTCTAAAGTCTTTAAATATGTTTGGGATAAGTGATGCACTATGTCGTTTGCAGAATCCATTGTTTTTGCATATTTATATGTAAATATATACGTTTCTAAGTATATACATTTATATTTATTCGGGCGCAACCCTAGATACCAGTTTCCAATGAAATTGAATTTTGCTTACTATTCAGACGTATAAATATTGTTAAAATGTAAATATGTTTACATCAGTGTTTCCCGATTCAAATAGTGTACAGTGTCTATACTACAACCCCAATTAAAAATATTATTTTTTTTAACCAATGAAACATGAAATATAAAAAATTTATGAAAAAAATTAAAATTTTTTCTATAAGATTTGGTAAAATCGTGTTTTTCAAAAAAATATTAAAAAAATGGGATTTTTCCATTAAGGATTGGTAAAATTGTATTTTTTATTATAGTTTAAGGATTAGGAAGTTGTTGTTTATGAGATTAGGGAAAAACGAATTTTCCAAAAAAATAGGAGAAAAATATGATTTTTCGCTTAAGGGTTGGTAGAATTGGATTTTTTATTTTTGTGGTTTGATTAATTAATTAATGGATTTTTCAAAAAAATATCGGTAAAAGTCGATTTTTCCCTGTGTGTTTGAAATGGTATTTTTTATTAAAATTTATTAATGGTGGGATAAAAGTGGTGTTTTTAAAATAACCAACTAGCGGTCGTTTAGGCTTTGGAATAAATTCCCAACTTCTGGCAACTCTGTAATAAATATTAAAAACTATCATTATAATAATGAACAAAAATTGATAAAATTTTTTTTTATTTTATTTGATTCTCACGAACCTCAAGATATATAGTTTTGGACCCCGGGAGGGGTACGGGAATCCCAACCTGGAATCACTGGTTTACCTTAATGAATTAATTTAATATAGGATATTGTAATGGAAACTGAGTTTGATGGAGTCGCTTCGAAACATACTATGAAACACATGTGGCCCGTTAGAAAACCTAGACCAATTTCTAAAAAGTTAAAAGCTGATAAACCGTTATTTACTGGACAAAGAGTTTTAGATTGCCTTTTTCCGTAATTTTTAAAGTTTTATATACAACAATTATTATAATTTTTAATTTGATTGCTATGTAAGGTCCGTGGAGGACTACTTCAATTTAAATTGCATACCTGTTTTAATCATTATAATGAATTGAAAAGTATATGGTGACTTTTAAAAAAAACTTTCTTTAAATTTTATGTGAACGACTTGGAAAAAGCTGCGAATCAATCATGCAGTATCAATCGCTGATTTATGTAGATGTGTAAAAATAAGAATAAATTAAAATTTAGATGCGTTCAAGGAGGTACTACGGCAATACCTGGAGCATTTGGATGCGGAAAAACTGTAATAAGTCAGTCTTTGTCAAAATATTCAAATAGTGATATAATTGTTTATGTTGGCTGTGGTGAAAGAGGAAACGAAATGTCGGAGGTTCTGAGAGATTTTTCGAAATTACGAATTGAAGTAGGTGGTGAATCTGCATCAATCATGGATAGAACTACTCTAGTTGCAAATACTTCCAATATGCCCGTGGCAGCTAGGGAGGCATCCATTTATACCGGTATAACAATATCGGAATACTACCGTGATCAAGGATATAATGTTGGCATGTTGGCCGACTCAACTTCAAGGTGGGCTGAAGCTTTAAGAGAAATATCGGGTAGATTAGCTGAAATGCCAGCTGATTCTGGTTACCCCGCTTATCTGTCTTCACGACTTGCATCATTTTATGAACGAGCTGGAGTAGTGAAGTGCCTAGGAAATCCAGAACGATCAGCTTCGATATCGATAGTTGGAGCGTAATATTTAAACTATTAATATTGATAAATATGATACATGTTGTATTTTATTACTGTATTACTTTTTTTTGAATCTGTCATTATTGTCTCACATTTTATTGATTTTATTTATTGACACTATTACAAGTCAATTTTCAATTGTGCTACAAAATATTTTATATTTACAAGTTAAAAAAATTAAATTGACACTTTAAAGTTGGAGCGGGAATTAGTTTTAAATGTAAATTAAGTATTTTAAATAACACGAATTTATTTATCGATGGGGAATACTAATGACGTGATAATAGATAAATTAAATGACTTGTTTACTATGATTTACCTATGCGACCAAGGAATTTTTGATTAATTTAAAATAATTGTATTTAGTGTTTCACCGCCAGGTGGAGATTTCTCAGATCCCGTTACTACTGCCACATTAGGTATTGTACAAGTTTTCTGGGGTTTGGATAAAAAACTCGCTCAAAGAAAGCATTTTCCATCTATTAACTGGCTAACCAGTTATAGTAAATATGTAAATAGATTAAATGATTATTATGATGAACATTACCCAGAATTTGTAGGATATAGAAAAAAGGTACTTTTTTTCTGTTTTTATTGAACTTTTATTATTAAAATGGGCAATGGATATTGTCATGTATACAAAATTAACCATTTCTATTAGTGTAATGAAATTTTACAAGAAGATGAAGATTTGAGTGAAATTGTTCAGTTGGTTGGAAAGGTATTTTTTATAAATAGTACGTCGTATACTGCAGTGCACTGTACGTTAGTTGTTCTTAAACATTTTTATGTACTTAGTTTAAATTGCTTTAAAATGTATCTACTGGGGTATTTCTGTTCTGTAACAAAATCGACCGTATGCTTTATTAATATTATGAATAATTAGAAATGGTAAGTTATCAATAAAAATAGAGTATTTAAATTTTGTCTTGACTTTTGACGATTATAAATCGACTCTATGAAGACTACTGTCTTTTCTGGATTATAAGCAGACCCCTGAAATACAAATTATCAGTAAAATTTTTAATTAAATAATATTTGAATATAAGCAGTTTATGTTTGTATTCGAAAGAAAGAACTTTAAACAAGAAATGGACAAAATATCAATTTATTTCTAAAAAATAACTTCCTTCATACAATAGAATGTCTAATTTTTAAGTTTATACTAATTAGAAAAAAACTTTTAATGTATTTTTTATATTTTTCAAGGTCTGCTTAAAAGTCTGCTTGTTTTTGATTATGAGCATTTTTCCTTCTACTCTCGAATATAAGAAGACTTATAATCGAGAAAAGACAGTAGGCATATGTAGATTAATTAAATCTGGCCATTTTCAAATTTTTTAAAATTATCTCAAGACCAATTGTTTTAAACTAACTCTAAACCGGGAATATGGAGGTTTTAAGGACACTAAAGTAAAATTATAATAATCAGGAAATTTTTATAAATTTTATTTAATTGAACTGTAAGTGATTTTTAATAGTTTTAATGAAATGAATTTAGTCATCTCTTGCTGAAAATGATAAAGTGAATATTGAGGTTGCAAAATTAATCAAAGACGATTTTCTTCAACAAAATGGATATTCATCATATGATAAGTATTATTTTAATCACGAATATGGTAAACTAATCAAGTTGCTAAATCTTTTTTTAATTTTTAAGACTTGGTTTTTTATTTAAAAATTAAAAGCTAACTTATGATATTGACTACGAAGATGCACGTTTTTGAGGTTGCAATTTATGATAATTCTTATTATTTAAAAACTGTTCCACAATTTATGTTTTTTTCAATTCTAAAACGGTTTTCATTTTTAAAAAACGAATAATAGTAAAGTGTTTTGTCCTTGAATTTAAGAATTTATGTTAAATTTTTTTTGAAATTTCTGGGACTGTCAATGTTATCAATAAAATTTAGAAACTGTCCTTTTTACAAAGCAGTTGGAATGTTGAAAAACATTATAAGTTTTCACGAGATGGCAACAAATGCCATTAAATCGTGTGCAAATACCGATAACAAAATTACTTGGGCCATTCTGTACGATTCTCTTTCTGGTATAATCAATAGAATTAGTTCTATGAAGTTTATGGTTTGAAATATAAAAAGTACATTAATATTTATTTTAGGAACCAACCCTAGGTAAAAAAGCTATATTGGATGAATACGATGAAATTTATAACGACATGGTTAAGGAATTTAATGTTTTATGTGATGAATAATTCATTTATAAATAAAATTTTATTAACATTTATGATTTATCATGTTTTTAAATACTCAGTAAAAAAGTGTACCGTCGATCAGAGCTCAAGATACCATTTTTATATTTTTAGCATAACTATAAAATATTTACGAATTATAAATAATTAATACATAATATTTCACGGTCCCCTGTAAATTAAACCCTAATTTAAGAAACAATGATAAAGATGGTAGTTTTTATTTGCATTTTAAATTTAAATAAAATAATTTAGTTGAAATTATTTGTTTACAATATATAAAATCGCGACACCTAACCATAACATTAGCTACTAAAACTTGAATTATTGGTAGTATCCATGGAACTGTTTTTATCACTACCAAATTCCGATCCAAAATATGAACTTCCAGCATCAGAAAATCCGGATCCTTGCGCGGAATCATACTCAGCATTGAGTAGGTCCCAATAATCTTCATCTGCGTCTGCTGCTTCGTCACCTACTTCTAATTGTTCTGGAGTAATTTCTTCCATACATCTTTCCATACCCATTGCGGCATTTTCATTCATTTCGTCAAGAATTTCAGGTGAATATGTAAAAACATTCGTCATGTACCCACCTGCCATAATTAATTTCATGTCTTCCATACCATGGCTAATATTTGTTACTACTGCGGATTGTTCTAAATTTTGGTCCACACGTAAATTGAAAGGTAAAGGTAAATTGTCATTATTAATGCTTGCCAAAGTTATATCTGCTGTACATATAGGAGGTACCATAATTTGAGAGGAGGTGCATTGAATTTTATTGTTTCTTCTTGATTTTTGCATATTAGTATTTAGTATTTGAGAATTATGTTTTATCCGTGGTGGTTGAGGGTCACATAACACATATAAAACAGATATTGAAAAAGCCAAGGCTAACCGTTCACATAGATCGTAGTTGTTGGTGCATGCGTTTTGCTGGCACAACCTTTGTTGTATCATTTTCGTTAAATCGTCTTGATTTTTGTGTTTATATGTTTGATTTTCGGTAGGTATTTTCTGACTATTAAATAAATCGTCAATGGTTATTGGTTCGCTTTCTAATTCATCTGTTGGGTATATGCAGTTTTTTTCAGTTTCAATTGTTATGTCTGCAGATTTTACATTTATTTCGATGCCCGCTATTCGTAAAATGCTAATTATTTCGCTTGATTCATACTAAAAATAATTTAAATTAGTAATCAATATATTTGTACAGTGTCTAAAAAAGGCGACACATAATCTTGGATTATAAAATATTATTTAGAGATAACGTGAGATTTTGAAATTTGAAAAATTATGTAATGTTAATTAGAGCTACACTTTCGACCCATTTTTCAATAAATTTAATCGAAGGTAAAGTGAAATTTTTTTTTATTAATTAGATAATGCCACCTGAAATTTATTGTGAAGCACGTATCTAATAATCATTTTCAGTTAATAAAATTTATTAATTAAATTATATTGGTATAATTAATATTTACCACGTTAACTGTATATTTTTTGTTTGTAATCAAATTGCAAAATTCCACATATAGTTTTCCATACCCTAAATAGATTAGATTCAGCAAAATAGCCAATACGTCATCAAATGCGCGAAAAATAGTTGGACATTTTATTTCTAATTAGTATCGAGTGAGTCCAAATGGGTCGATATATAAAAATGGTAGAAAATTTATAAAAATTTAACGCATAGCTACTTTATTAACACCAACAAGTAGAATTAAAGACTCCATATAATCACACATATATAAAGTGTGCTTATATGGATTATCAATTATTATCACACAATTATCAAGTCAAAAAAGAGACACAGTTTATCAAAATATGAGGATTCGGTTTAAAAAAAAAGTTACCTTTTTTCTTATTACTTGCATTGCGTCTACCCGCATGCCATACGGCCTTAACAATTCCCCAGTCTCCTCTATTATTCTTTATAAGCATGGCCTTTTCTCCTTTCCTTTTGACTAGTGTTATTGATTCATGTTCGTTTACAACCTGTTTAATTTAATATACTATATATATTAATTGTATATATAGTATATTATTATAATATATATGATGAATATTAATATAATTCAAAACATTTGGTAGGAAAAAAAAAATTGGTATAAACTTACTAAAGTGATTGGAAAAGGTGGATGCGTGTAAATATACATTTATTTAAAGGTATCATTGTTAAATCCATTAAAATTAAAATTTCGACAAGTCTGTAAACCGATATGTAAATATGGACAAACTGTGGCTTGCAAAGACACTATTAATGAATTACCGTCAAATCTGTTCAATATGAATACAGCTTAATTTGAACACAGTTAATAAATATTGATTTTTTTGTATAGAAACATTATTAAATTTGATTTGTTTTATATGAATCTTTTCAATTTGGGCGTTATTATATTTTACTGTCACATTTATACTGATATTATTATATTTTTATTTTTTAATATGAACATTAAAAATAAAAATAACAAGCGAAAAAGAAAAGATTTATCTCTGAATGAAAAAAGAAAATTATTAGAATTATTTAAAGACGATGCCAATTGTTCTCAGAAATTTTTAGCTGCCAAACATGATATATCTGTAGGAACGATACACAATATTTTAAAACATAAGGACTCAATAGTAAACGTCAATCAAAAACGTAAACCTCATTTAAGGTCGGAAATCAAGTAGATGTTATTCTTCACGAGTGGTTTCAAATTCAATGAACACGAAATATAAATGTTAGTGGAGAAATTTTACAACAAAAATGTTACAAATTTCCAAGTTTTTTATAAATCAAAATTTTAAAGCGTCGAAGGGTATGCTAGCTTCATTTATAAAACGACATAATATATAATTTATATCGTCCAACAAAATTATTGACAAAATATACCATTACAAATGTGACAACGCGTGAATTAGATTTCTGAAAATGTAATAAAAGAACTTACCATGTAAAAGATGGTAGATCATGTAAATATTGTCGAAATAAAACAATATTTCCTAATACAGATAAATATGCCATAACGTGAATGTAGTAATACAATAATTATGTAATCTAGGAGTATTGTTAAGAGAAACAAAGACAGAAATGAGAGACATTGACAGGATTATTACTCTGGAAGGAATAATCAGAGGTCTGGATTATCTCCATGAAAAACAAGTAAATCTGTTCTATATAAAAACGTCAACTATATTATACTTTTAGATAATGGATAGAGATATGAAACCATAAAACATTCTGATTGGACCCACATCCAATATCAGTTACTGTTCCTAATATAATAACAACCAATTTTCTCAATGTAATACCATATACAATAGGGTCATTCGGGCTCAACAGGGAATAAATTAAGCTATATGATCACTTCTGCCTCCTGGGTTAGCTCATTGGCATCATTATCTTTATAATTTCCTTGTTAATGTACGTGTAAAAGGTGATAATATGATAACAACTACATTCTATATAAATAGAATCAATTTTACTCTTCTTAATATACTACTTTATTCAATGAAAGATGTAGCAGCCTCTATAGGATTAGAATTATCGTTAAAAGAGTCTTCGATTCTCTCTAACAATGATTGTCAAGCAACAACAATTGATGGATTTCAATTAATAATGATAAAATGATCAAAAGAGTTAGCTCTAAATTTCCACGATACTTTGGACACACAACTACCGATTTTGATCATGCAACGTACGTAAATAAATATCACTATAATTCTCTATACACATACACAATAATATACATACAATAAGATATACAAAAATATAGAAATAAAACAGCACAGTTCACAGCAACAAGAATTCATAGATAATGGTAATTTACATGCTGATATACGTAGGACAATTATAGGATTATTTTTATTGATATACACGATTATGTAGCCCAATATTTACGTAATGGAAATACTCTAGTGGTGAACTTTGGTAATGATGAAGCTCCGGAGATATAGATGCGAGAAGAAAGAGATGAAGATTCAGATAACGAGGAAGTCTTATTGTCTTAATGAATTAATCATCTTCATATACAACAAAGTCTTAAAAAAAGAGAAAAACAATGTTGAGACATCCAGAAGTAAACAACAAAAAATCAAATCAAATCCATTTAATCATCAAATTACCAAGAATGACCTTCTCATCAATAATACAACAATAACCAAATTATATTATTCTATATTTCAAGTTTCTTATAAAAAATTACCCGCATGTTATCGCATTTTTAATGGGAACTACAGCCTTTATTTTGTAACAGATTATGTAATGATATCTTCCGAGAGATGTGGTTTAATAATTAAACTAATAACAATATTTAAAAATTTGATAGGTAATTATGCAAGTACAAATTTTATCGAGTTGGCATCATTGAATTATACATGTTGACCATCATTACCTTTAAACCCTGATTTTACCAAACTTATTAAACAAATTGCATTAAATAGCCCAACCTTTTTAGTTTATACGAACCAGTTGGCCACCCTTGAAGAAATAAGAATTTTTTGCATTGAAATAATAACACTTATTAATTATTATAAATATGATATTAGGCTATAAGTTAAATTCGGTAAAATTAATAATATCACATTCTCAAGATTCTTGAGATTGATATTATTATATTATACTATCGATTCAAGGTCATTAATATGCATTTGTCCAATTAGCGGTTTTAATTAATCAAATAATAATAACTGATCTATCTGTGGAATATACCTTTTATTATAGACACACCGCAATCGTCAACTGTATAAACAAATCTACATATCAAACATTAATGGAGAAGTCTATCTTAAATATAACTTATTAAAATATTTATTATTATATATATATATATATATATTATATATACTTATTAAATAACAAATATTTTAGTACAAACGGCAGGTAGAATCAAAATGAAATGTCACATTTTTATTCAAAAATCAATAAAAAATAAGAACTAACTATTTTATTAAACAGATACACAGACTTTGTCAACTTTGTTAGATCAACTTTGTCAGCTGCAGTTTCGATTGTGAGAATAACCTAATATATTAACGTGCCTATAAAATCATACGTAAACTTTATTCAAACAATAGAAAACACAAATAATAATAAAAAAATTAAAAAAAACTTTTCAAAAGCAGCAAATACATAAAAAAAGTTTTAAATAACTGATTAACTGGTAATAACTGGTTAAATTAAAGAATACTGAATAACAGAAAAAGAAATGATCAAAAATGATATAAAAGAAGAATCTAACAGTAAACATCAGTCACAACACTTCAAAAAGAAATCAGATGGAAGCTACAGATTCATAGTTGATCATCGACCACTAAATAATATAAAAGTGAAAGACAGATATCCTCCCCATATCAATTTGAACTATTTTATTAACTAAACGGAAAAAAAATATTTACTAGGTTATGCATCACATCTGGATTTTGGCAAATCCCCATAAATAAATTAAATCGCCATAAAACAGCTTTCTCCACAAACCATGACTTTAAATACTATCAATTCAAAGTTTTACCATTCGGAATGTCGAACGCGCCTTAATGCCTCGTGTCAAATAAATTATTTAAAATAATTATGAACAGCATTTTAAAATGCATTAATTTCGCCCATGTCTATATAAACGACATTATAATCGAACCTCACACAGCACGCGAACATGTCAACCATTTCAAAATAGTACTTAAAAAAATAAGAAATCACGGATTAATACTTAAGACACAAAAATACATCATTGTATCCAACACCATATAGTTTCTTGGTAGAATCATAGAACACGGAAAAATAAAAATATATCCGTCTAAAATAGATGCCATTAATCGGTTGCGAACATTCAGAACCATTCACTAATTACAAAGAGATATTGGAATACGCGGATACCATTGGAGTTTTAACATCAAAGGATATGTATATTTTGAAGTAGAACTGTTTATTTTGAACATTCACAAAGTCACAGAAAGTAAAGCCATTCCAATGAACTGACAAATGTGAAAATGTGAAAACTTTCGAGTATACCAATTCTTACTTCTTAATCCCACTGTAGATTATATCTTAGAAACCGGTGCATAATAATATTCCATGGTAATAGTGCTGAGGCAAGAAACTAGGACGATATACTCCCTCTGTTCCGAAATAATTTTTAGATTTGAGATAAACATTTCCTATTATCACTGTTTTTGGTGAACTTTAAGCTTTATTAATTTTTCATGATAGATTACGATCTATTACGTCTATACTAACAAAAATTTCCAAGAATTGAATGGAATTCAACAAGACAATACCAAACCGCATTTCAAAAAAGATGATCCAGAAATGCTGGAAAAGGGATCGAAAGATGGGGTTTCCATTATGTTTAAAAATCAACCACCTAATATTCCGACATGAAGGTATTCGATCTCAGGTTCTTCAAAGCCATTCAATCCGTTCAACATTAACATTCTCCGAAGACCATTGATGATTTCATTAACTGCGTAAGTAATGCTTTTAATGAGCTACACCCAGATAAGCTGGATAATGTATTTTTAATACTAGTTCAACAATGCATGGAGGAGACGATGCTTGCGAAAGGGGGAAATACGTATAATTTGCCACATATCGGCAAAGCAAGGATTCGAAACAATGGTACTCTATCCATATTTATCACTTGTAAACCAGAAGCGATTATGGCTCGGCAAAATATTAATGAGCATACCCTGCAAAATTGAATACTCCTTATCTTAAATAAAATGTTGTTTTGTTTACAAAATTTGTTAATAAATAAATACAGAATTAAAATTAGTTTCAATAGTACAATAGTATCAATAAATGTTTTTGAATATAATGATATAAAAGTTTGGAAATGTAAACATTATTTTGGAATAAAAAGTCATGATAATATATGTAAACATTATTTCGGAACGGAGGGAGTAATATTTAAGTAAATTAGTAAACCACACTAGAATTAGATATGAAACTATGAACAAAGAACTACTTGCAATAATATCTGTTCAGGGTCTCTAAAAAATATAGATATTACCTATTAGGGCGATACATCAAAGTTTATTCCTACCATAATCCGCCAATTTATCTTGTTAATTCCATTAATTATTATTATCATTATTGTTAATTACATTGTGAAGATCAGCATATGTCAATAATTTTTTGTTTTTTGATAAAGTTATTATATTAAAAAACTAGTTATAAAGTATCAATAGTCATCGCTACATCGTCACATGATTAGTAGAGCGATTCAAATATTATGCTCTAATAATTAGGTAATCTAGTAGTCTAATGATTACTAATTTATCAGCATCTAGCTCTGACGAGAGCAATTTTTATTATATCAAAAAATTCACGTTGAAAATCTAACTTAAAAATTCTACTATTCACTATTATCAATCCCCGTAGCCTAGTTCTACCGAGGGAACATTTTTATACTACCAAAAAATAAATTTACATACTACGTACAAACAGGACCTAGCTCTGCCGAGAGCACATTTTTATTATACTTAAAAAATAAATTCACGTTGAAAATCTAACTTAAAAATCCTACTATTCACTATTATCAATCCTTTAAAGGAGTGGTTTCCAAATTTGTTTCAGGTGGAACCATCATACCACATTACTTTATACTTTAAAGTGAATTATTCCATCTTAATTTTTTGTTTTTTAACATTTAAAAATAAAGTAAAAACAATCAATTCTAGAAAATTGTCATAAATAACATAAATTCCAGAAAAAATAAAATTATAAAAACCTATTTTATCATTTTTAATGCGATAATATATATTCAGTACCAATTTAATAAATACTTAAAAATATAATTATGTATCAATAATTAACGGAATCAGCACTATATAAACATATTTTAGTCGAATTTTACCAATATTGCAAAGGATTGTAATAAATATAAAAATGATATTATCAAAGTTGTATTATTTTAGTTTCGTTGTTGTAGTTTTATTTAAATTTTATTCAAAATGTTTTCAAAATGATAATTTCAGATTGACAAAATTGCGTAGCAATGAATTAATTAGATTTTTATTAATATTTCTTTATTGGAAATGTGTAGACGTTCAATGCACATTTTTTTTGAAATTGTACAATAAATATTTACATCTTAAATTTTTATTTTAATCGAAATATTTAAAAAATATTGGATGATAATATATTAAAAATTATTTTTCACCGGGAATGCGTAGATTTGTGGGGTTAAAATTTTGTGTTTATATCAACTGAAATAAGCTCTATGAGAATAATCTTTTTATTTTAATTTTCGGACAGTTAATTATTTCACATTTTTTGTTTTAATAAAATATTTCGAAAAAAAATATGAATACTAAAATGCCTTTTTGACTGTGAATGCGTCACTTATTCGGATTGAAATTTTTGTGTGTGTTAACAGGATACAACTGTACCACCTATTATTTTTTTTAAATTCTAGGGCTGTTTTCATAATAAAAAAAGGGTAATTTGGGGTTTGGCCCTGAAGATATTTTTTTTTAAATTTAAATTTATAATAATATTTATGATTTTAAAATCCGTATCAGAGTGTATATTTTTTTAAATTCTCCAATTTGTTTGATTTTCAAAAAAAGGACAATTCGGCTTTTTGATTCGTAAGATGTGAGTTTGGGAGGTTGAAATTTATTTTGCTTACAACTCAAAAAAACTATAATTGAAATGTGGACTTTATAAAATTCTAAAACTGGTAGTTATTGATTTAAACGATAACACACACAGACAAACAAAGCATATTATATAAGTAAGGATAATACTGATAATTATAGTATTTTCATAATCATAGTTTTGCATAAATCGAATTTAAAGTTTAAAAGTACTATATTGACTAAAATATAATTTTTTGATTTAATTTAATTATACAATTTAGTTTGTTAATATTTTTTTTATGTATATTGAAAAGTTTGGACAATAAAAATAAAAACGCAAGTGTTTTTTATAACTTAAAATATATAATTTTAATTAATATTAAATGATATATGATATCCTGGACTTGTTATTCTAGAATCTAGATCATGACAAACTTATTAATTCATTAACTTAAAATTTAAATCGTAATTTAAAATACCGTCATGTATATTTTCCATCTTACCCGCGGATTCTTTTTTTAGTTATTCCCCTTGAGAACAATGTTATAGTTATCACTCAATAGTCAATTTATTACATTTTATTTAATTTTTTTTTAATCTTATGATTTCATTGACATATTGAACATATTAATAAACCTGCTCTGGTCTAGGTAGTGGCCCAGATCCAATTGTATGAGCAATAGCCATCATTTTATCTTTATAATATATCTGTACAACAGACAAACGCATTAAAACACAGTGAATTACACGACATTGAAAAGAGGCAATATTTGTGACCAATCTAAAATTTAATGTTAACTTTGGTTTGTTTAAAATTAGCTTAAAATATTTTATTTAAATTTAATTCATATAATAAGTAATTGTATTTTAATTCTTGTAAATTTGACTCGACTCAAATTTACAAACGTGTGCTATGTGGGATCAAAGAACTACAGTAAATTGAATCAAAATATTCTTAAATTACTTTGTAAATTTTTCTTTTGAATTTACAGACATTAATTTTGACAAAAATCCAAAAAATAATGTAAAAAAAATTATAATTGAAAGAATCATAGAATTTTAAAAAAGATACATTCTAGAACAATTTTAAAATCATGATAAATATTTATTACTTTTTTACTTAACCAATTTAATTGAACCAACCTGCTCAATATAGTTCAATAATACTTGAAATATAAATCTATTTAATAATTAAAGTAATTACGAAAAAATTACTTGTGAGTAGCTATCGTGCAGGTATTATTAAGAGCTTTAGGTATATTGGGTACATCAAAAGGACCGAGAACGTAATAATTATTTTGATTTAAAATCCTGCATTCAAATTTTCCTGGGATAACGGTAAAATGCAATGGAATACTGGTAGATTTAATTAATTTCAATTGAATGCAATTAATAAGATGCGGTATTTCTTTATAATTATCATCATTAGGAATATCATTATTATCTACATTAACAAAGGACAAATTTTTTTGAATGGAGAGTATTTTGCCAATTTTATTGCCATAATTTCTAACAAGTTTAGATTTAGGTAGATTAATATTTACAAAAAGGTATGATTTTTTGGGTTTTCTAAATTTATATTGACTAAGTTTAGTGTAAATAATATTTTGATTAAATTTGATTTTTTTTAAAAAACTGTGAAATAATTTGTGAATGTCGAAAGAGTTTGATTTAGAAATTTTTGTAAATTTCATCATATGAGATGCAATTGAGTCTTGATTAATTTTTGAATATTTTAATTTTTTCTTTTTTTGCCTAAAACAGCAATGATACTGATACGAATCATCAGACAGACAAGAATCCTCGTTGATAAAGTTATATTTGGTTTTTCTAGGTTGGTACAATTTGGAATATTTAATTGGAATAAGGATAGGAATGTCATGTGTTATCGGTATATGTACATTTGATGAACCTGGCACGAAAGAGTATTTAATCAATATTGATGCGTGGTTTATACTGTCAATTTGAAAAGTGGGTAATGTTTGACGGTAATTATGAACCCAACAATAATTATTTTGCAAAGATTCATCAGTATCCAAATCTGAATTAATTTTCTGTTTTTTCAAGTTTATCCGACAGACCGTTCTGTCGTATAGCGAATTGTTTCCTTTTAAGAAAATGGTCACAACTATTTTTTTAAATTGGTTTATAAGAGGCCAATATTCTTGTTGTCTTTCGCTGCTATTGCCAGGTTTACTTGGATCTAGCATACTTACATTTTCGTTGCTTTTATTTGATAGTGTAAAATCATTCCTAGAATCAATAATGTTTGAATTATTTAAGTGTGACTGAGATTTTGATTTGTACAGTAAATCTAAAAGCATTGACGATTTTTGAACATGTAGAGACGAAGACCTTGATAATTTTTTTCCATTTCCTTTCTCGTTTTCAGAATAAATTATATTATCATCAATTTCTTTTTCAATTTTCCATTCATCTTGGCTGTATTTTTTATTTGATAATCTCTTGTCCAATAATTCTATATTCAAAATTTCATAAGTAGAGAGAGTTTGTTTAATTTCTTCATATTGGGTTTCCGTCAGTTGCGATAAACGGTTTACACTCGATGTACCCCGATTTATTGCGCCAACTATTCTGTAAGGTTCCTAATTTGTAACATTATTATATGTTTGTTTAATATATTTACCATACTGTGTCATGTATCTTTAAATTCGACATTTATAAATTTGTTTTAAAATTACTTTATAAACGCAATTCCATAATTCAGTAATGGCCCTTAATTTTGTCCTTTGGTTGTATTTATCGAAAGTGACATTCTTTAATGAAAAACTATCTTGGTCTACATCGTCTGTATTGACATTTCCATAAGTGTCGAGGGAAAAATTTGAAACTGCTTCAACTGTAGTAATGCTTTCCGTGTGTATATTAATATAATCTAAATTGAATAATATAAGTATATTTAATTAATGTGGAATAATATTCCCAAGTCTGTATTGCGACGTCGTCAGCAATTAGTTATAGATTTTCAATATGTTTAAAGTTTAAACTTAGACATATTACATTTACCGTGTAAAGAAACGTATCATTAAATAAATAATACACTTTAAGATAAGGAAATTATCATAAGTTTAATGTTGCTTTATTATTGTGGGAAAGTACAGATTGTTTTATTATTTATTTTATTATTAGTATTTTATTTATAAGATTTTTTAACACTTTTAAAAAGTGCACCCAACAATTTCATTATTTTATTTGTTAACCTCAATTTATATTATTATAATTTGATAATTTTAAAATTGATCAATTTACCATTATTTTCAGTTTTAGACTCTGTGTTTTGATTTTGAGATAGTTCATTTACTTGATATAAATATTCACAAATGTAGTTTGTTTTATTTCTTAATATTTTTGGATATTTTGAATTTCTATGAAATAAAACCATTAAATTGATAGTGTATAATGGATAGTAATTTAAAACGGTTCCAATCGACATGTTTATATCTCTACAATATTGCACATGATCACATAGGTGGGTCTGCCAGATGAATCTATAGTTGTGGTAAATTTAAACATTTAATATAAATTCTAAGTAAAGTTAAATAAATAAATAAAAGTGAAGACCCTATACATTAGGGTGTTAACTTTTTTTTAAATCAAAAATACAGGGTACTACAAGGTGAGAAATATACACTTCAGAGTTGTGATATAGTTTTTTAAGCTTAAATTTTGAAAAAGTCCGGCTACCGCAAGCAAATTAGTTATTATAAATATAATTTTTAAAACCTTAACATTTAATTTATTTTAATTGTTGTTACCATAGTTTTTATTTTTTAATTTGATATCAAGTTGGTATAATCCAAGGGTTTCGCCTTTTTTCACGGTGGACCGGTAATAAATTGTAATATTTATCACGGACCATTAAAGCGAAACTACTACATTTAAAAAAATTTGATAAAAAACGCAATAAATTGACTTCTAATTAGTAAACATTTTTTTACAATTTATTCGCGAACCAGGTAATAATTTTCACGGAACTGTACTACTCCGCGGAGTAGCATGTAGTAATGAGGACTAAGCCAAATATCTTTTTTTCTCGCATTACTTCTCAAGAAACGGGTACGCGGGTACCCATTGTAAAATACATTATTGGAAGATATTTAACAAAGATTGAAATTTCGAGATCTACAGCATTGTAAATCTGATTTACTAAATCATAGCTCAAAAACACTATAATTTGTATAATAAAAAATTCAATATAAATATTGCTTTGAGTAGCATTGAAGGTGGCCGGACTTTTTATCATTATATTAAAAAATAAAATTATAGGTGCGATTTACAGGATATTACTCATACTACACGGCCATGTATTTTATCAATTTCTAAAATTCGACTATTAAAATTGGGAAACGGGAAATTTTTACAATATATTAATTAAATTTTAAAATTAATTTTCTAAATTAATCAAATAACCATCGATCTCAGCTTAAGAAGTCTGCAATAAAGTTTATTCGTTTATTATAAACGAATAACTCGTGTAAAATACATAATATAAAAATTGACTTTAGGTTAATCAAGTTGTAATACTTTTTTTGTGGTAGGGTATGTAACGATTGGCAGATAATAACTCTGATAAGTTCATTTTAAATAAAAAGATGTCTAAATCTCAATTCGAACCTAATCAAGCAGAATACAATTATATGATTATAACCACTCTGCCAGATAGACATCACAAGTGAATTATATCAAAAGTATATATTCGAATCTCGATTAGTATGATAGCAATATATCACTACAGGGTATAAAATGGTTTGTTTTGACTTCGTTCATGCAATTGTTTAAAAAATTTTTATTGCAGTAAGCTGAAAAAACATTTTAATTCTATTTAAAACTACACACCTTAGAAAAAACCAAAAAGCACAAAAATATTGACAGCCTAATGTATATTAGGGGGTCCAAAAAAATTTAATAAGTATTTTTAAGTATATTAGGGAAATTGTATAAAAATAAGTTATAATTTTCAACCATATTGCATCATTGTAAATTGTATGATTTTCATCGAAATTATTGGATATAAAAAAGTAGATTGTCCATATAATTATAGAGTCATAATTGATATAATTATTTACCTCATATCTTCAGTAGGTGTAATATAATTTAAATTTTTATATTTACATTTTAGGGCAATATATTTTTTGTACCGACTAATGGCAAGTCGTAAAAATTTTAAATCTGAAAAGTGATTCAAGCTGTATTTGTAAGATTCATGCCAGAAGCATTTCATTGCTGTAACAAGATCAATTGATGGATTTATGCATACCTCAGAGGTACTAGATATTTTTTTAATACTAAACTGATCTTCTCTAGAAACTTCACTAGTGTTTATTTCGTCAGACGCTACCGAGTTATTTTTATTTTTTTCAGAAATTTCCTTTATTAAGCATAAATGTTTTTCTTCGTCGTCATTTTTAATGATTATGCTGGTTTCAACTAAATTTAATGATTAAGGTGTTCCAAATATTTCATATAATTATTTATACCTTACATGTACAAATTTTTTAGTGTATAATAATAATTATTATTATTCAGTTTAAGTAATTACTTTAAATGTATATCTGTACAAATGGGAGTTAAGAGCCAGCAGTTTTATGTATTAATAATTAAAAAAGGTAGGCCCTCATGAAGTAGGAACGGGTCATATGGCCCTAGCCTTTTCCACGGCCCTGACTGTATATTAAAATTATTTTTCTTTTAACATTTTTGATTAATATAGAAAATCAAACTAACCAGGATTATATTGAATCTTATTTTATTTTGGTCTTATTTGTTTGAAAAAACTATTCTAAAATTGAGGGTCTACCTTAAAATTAAATTAATTCAAAATTTTGGTCAATAAAATGTAGATATTGTCCGATATGACTGTTATTCCAAAAATTCAATAATTTTTTCTCATAGTAGATGTAAAAGTACAAATACAAGTCAACAATTAAATATATTTCGTAAAAATCAATTTTTAATAAAACTAAGTTAAAAAGATTTAATCATTGAATTAAATTTAACTCTAAACGAGAAATCTGAATTGTTGCAATTTGTATTACATTTAATCTGTATAATGAGCTAGAAAATTTATTTTTGTTTCGTTTACATTTTCCGTTGGATTAAACTAAAATTTCCGGTCGATGAATATCAGAAAAATGGAAGGCAATGCTGATATTATTACCATACAAAATATACATGAAATCGTGAAAATTGACATACAAATGTAGTTAATCTTGGACCATAGAGTTTAATGAAGTGTAAATAATATCAAAAGAGTAGTTAAATTTAGAAAAAGAAAAAGGGAAAAAATTCAGTCTTACCAACCATTAAGTGAAAATTTCAATTATACCCACTTTTAAGAAAAAAATTAATTTTCACAGACCCTTAAGTGAAAAACCCAATTTACCAATTCTTTAAGGAAAAATGCAGTTTTACCAACCCTTAAGGGAAAAATTCAGTCTTACCAGCCTTAAAATGAAAAATCATAATTCATACATACAAAAATGGCCAATAAACATTAACAAAACTAATTTGAAAAATTTGACCAACTCTCAACCCTGAATCTATGAAATATTGATAAATTTTACTTGTAAGTTACAAATTGTAACTGATAGTGTTACATATAGAAAGGAACTACTGTAAGTAGAATCTTTGTAATTATATCTGCGATTTTATAATGTGAAATATTTTAAACCCGATAGAAACTATTCATAAGTACAAATTATCATAGTTAAATCTAACTCATCGACTCCATGGGTAAATTAAAAAGCTTTATTTGACATGTGACCCTTCA
Organism: Intoshia linei; assembly: GCA_001642005.1. Taxonomy (NCBI): domain Eukaryota; kingdom Metazoa; phylum Orthonectida; family Rhopaluridae; genus Intoshia; species Intoshia linei. The sequence goes on along the minus strand of LWCA01000039.1, from coordinate 12,488 downwards.
TACTAAAAGATTCAGCCACCCAGATCTTGTAAATATGTAATTGTAAAATTTATCAGATAAAAAATAAATAAATAAAAAAAATACTCGAATTTAAATTGATAATTTTTGGCAATTGAGATTTTACAAAAAGATATTGATAAATTTCCAAATCAATTTCATAAGGTTCCTCATTTGGATATTCGCTTTCCCAGACGTTCTTGGAGAATTCAATAACATCGTTAACATTAAACATAGATTTTTTACGGAGAAACCGGGGCGTATACTCACACAAAACACTTTGATACGGTATATTGTTAAAATTGTTCTTGTAATGATTTAAAACGTCTTTTCTATAGATCTTTGGGTGCATCAAATGAGAATGCCAAGCCCATTTAACGTCTAGTGGCGCAATCAAATGCTTACCATTCAAATCGTTGTTATTATCGTCTTCATTTTCGTGAAATTTAAATAATAAGGGCAACCACTTATCAAAATACCTGTGTGATATTCTTTCTAAAATGGCATCAACTTGCGGGCTATCACAGACGGATAAAAACGTTAAATTTTGAATAGATTTCAAAAATTTATAATATCCTTTAGCTTCCTCAATCATGTTAAATTGAAAATTTATTGGATTTGAGTTTAATACTGCTTTATTTACCACTTTGCAAATGATTTATTACACTGACAATAATTATAAATTTAAATGCTTCCGCTTTTAATGATTGTGCTAAAAGTTTTAATTAATTGTATAAAAATATAATGGGTAGCATTTTAAATTGATAATTTAAAGCTTTGATACAATTATACTGTCAAATTTATTGATAAAAATTTTTTACATGTGTACATTTTGTTGTGTATATAAAAAATCAATTATAACTTATATTGAAAATCAAATTTTATAAATTGACTATGTTGGAAATTTGAAGTAAGAGTGAATTGAATAATATTGATATGCTATGTAAAATTAATTCAATAGCCAACATTATTTATCAACTTGGGTGCGATAAAGTGTCCCGATATACTATCAGAATATAAATTAACTTGTATGATTCGATTAAAACAATTTTATTGGGCTGTAATTGATTTTAAATACATTCGACTATAATGACCAATTCAGATTTACATGAAAAATAAATATAAATTATAATTCATTGCATAAAAATCGATTTTTAATACTATATGTCTAACTAGTTTTTTTTTTTTATCATTTTAACCTACTCGTATATATTTTTTTATGTTTTTTTTCAACTACTATGCAGTAAATTCTAATTTAATTTAATTTTTAATTTAGGTAAAATAAAAAGTCAATATCGGTGAACCAAAAGGATTTTCTACTTGGTCTCTTTATGTAATCAAAAATTATTGAAATATCAGTATTACTCAACCGACGAACTACAAAATTTATCTTTAACTCAATTAATTTTTTGATTCTATTAGAGAGAATGAGTGTATAATCTTAATAAAAATAAAATAAAAACAGCAAATCCTCAATATTTCATAAATAGCTTAAATTCCAAAAAAAATAAAATTGGAAATATCGGTAATGTCTTTTGAATGTAATGATATATATTCAGTATCTGCATTCGATGAGTAAAAATTATCCATTTTGTATCAATAATTAACGGAATCAATAATTTAAAAACATATTTCGGGTGAATTTTACCAACATTGTAATAAATATAAAAATGATAATTACAAAGTTTAACTTTGTAATACTCTTTTATTGTAATTTTAGACTAATATTTAATACAAAGTGATTTTTTACAAAAGTGACTTTTTGGAAATAAAAAATTACGTAGCAATGAAAAAAACCAACGGATCAATTTATGAGATTTCCATCATATATCTTCATTGGAAATGTGTAGAATCTACAGTGTAGATCAGGGTTTCCAAACTGATTTGTTCTACCGATTTTTTGAAAAATTTCCACTAAGTCGTATAGTATTTATTTAAAAATTTATTCAATAATTATAAATTAACCAAATTTTTATTTTGATTCAACTGAGTATGAGATATGGAAGAAGACGATATTTAATATTTATTACTGTGTCACTGTTTATTTCATTCGATCCCAAACTGGGAATAAAGATTTTCCATTACAACAAAAAAATTCATACATAACATAATTAATGAAATGTCATCTATGGCATAACTCATACAGCCAGTTTTGGATAATTTGAACAGTCTGGGAAGATTTAAAACAAATCTTCACTTTCAATCTTTTCTGTTTTTCATTTACATTTAAATTTCTACGTTCTCTTTTTAAGGATTTGTTCATAGTTAATGAATTATTTATTTTTATTATTTATTATGTTACGTTATATGTTTGTTCAGATGGACCACGTTCAAAATTAAAAGTTTTCAATTCTATATTAGCTATAATAAAATACAATTAATTCTGTTCTATATGAACATGAACTTATTATTAATTATGATTGATCATTAACTTATTAACATTAAAATTTGTGATTCCCGATTCAAATAGTGTATGTATCTCCATTTCAAAATATTTATTTTTTTGGACCCAAAGGAAACTTGAATAATTAACATTTATGAAAAAATATTTTTTAATGTTGTTGCTCATAAGATTTAGTAAAATCGGATTTTTCAAATAATAAGGTACCTTTCTTCTAGTATTGGGGATAAATTCCCAATATCTTGCAAATCTGTATTAAATACTTAAAATTTTCCTGTAGAAATTAAAAATGAACTAAATAAGTTGATAAATTTTTTTCATATTTTATTTAAATCTCACGGACCCAGGCATGTCTGTGGGAGGCTATGGGCCATTTGAACCAGGTCTACAAACTTGATAGCCTACTTTTTAAATTTATTAATAGTTAATGTTGGAAAATTTCTTAAATATACAAAATTTCGATAACCAATGCGATTTCCAACGGTTATTTATATTTATAAATAATGAACGATCGATTAAGCAATGCATAGAGATCCCATTTTTAAAAATTTTTTTATGGCGCCTAAAATTTTCATCTGATTCGGGCCTACTGCTGGCTCTCCATAGTTCTGTTCAAAAATATCATTTTGGAATCCAAAGGATCCAGGGACCCTTCTTTACACCTTTCAAAGTTATTACACAATTAAATTGAATATTAAATAAATAAATCAAATTGAATATTTCTAAGTTAAATATAGGCAAATAAAACTTTTAATCAAATTTTTGGGGATTCGTATAATTTTATGTGACCCCAAATTTGAAATGTTTTCTAATAAACATTTGAGAAACCGTTCCACAGTATATATTTAATTTTTATATTTTTAATACACATATAGTTGAGTCGACTCTAATTCTCTCAGTCGCTTGAAATCACTTGGGATGACTAGGTTCGTCAAATCTACGTTAGGAAATATACCCTTAATCGTGATGTACTCAGAGCTGTCTTAAGCCACTTGGTGGCTATGGTCTAAGCAAAGGGCCGGGGACCTTTAAAGTTTCAAAGTTTTATGAGCGAAGAGATAAAAAAATTTAGGGCCTCTTTTTAGAAGATAGGGCATACTGTTGGTTGAAGACTTATATTCTTATTTCCTTGAGTATTAATAAAAGAATTAAAAGATATTATGTAGGTTTCTAGTAAGTTTTATTTCTTTTACAAAAACTTACTTAATTAGTTAAAAATTAATAAGAGAAAATTAAAGATTTCCTACTTTCTTTTTTGAATATTGACTTAACAGAACAGTTTTTATGTCAATATTATATGATGAACATTGTAGAATATATTTTAAATTGAATAATTACCAGAATTATGATTATTTAAACTATTTTCTTTCTAGTTATATGAATTCCCACACTTCAAAACTTATAAACTGTTTCTTAAGATATAGTTGTGAAAAATTTTTTTATAAATTGGTGCCTCTTTTTAAGATGTAAATGTAAAGTACTTTTATTAATTTGGGGGCCTTTTTTAATGAGTGGTCCTGGGCTACAGTCCATATTTCCCATGCCTTAAAACGGCTCTGGCTGTACCGTACATATTTTATAGGTCAAGATATAAATCTATTTATTAAAAACTACTAAATCCTGAATTCAAATTTTATTTTCTATTTATGTGTTTTCTTCACATATTACTTACATAATTGTGTAAAAAATATTATTCTATAAGTAACATATACTTATGTATATATATACGAAGTCGCGGAGGGCCGCATGCAGCCCGCGGATGGCATGCTTAACTTTTATAATTTACTAAAAATGTATACATAAAAGTTGTAAAGGTTTTCTAGGTTATAATTTGTTTCATAAAATTTATGTATTATCTTTTCATTGTTTTAAGGTTGGAATCATATAAACCATATTTTTCTTAATCTTGGAAAATTATACGCTATGGACCTCGCAAAGTAAATTGTGTCCAATATGATCATTGATCAACAAAATTGAACTTTCTTCTCTAAGAACTAGCCCAAAAATTTTTAATATGGTAAATTATTCTTTCAACGAATACATGATTAATATAATTTAAAAAAATATGAAAATTATTCATTATTTTAACGTATTATATCATAATATAAAACAACCTAATATTTTGTAATGTACATGTAAAAAAATAATTTTAGCTTTATTTAAAGGAATTCTCAAAATTGAATTGGATTATATTTTTGCAACATACTATATGCCGTAGTACTACAGAACAATTTAATAACATCTTAAAAACAATCATGATTTAAATAAGCGGTTTTAACGGCTGGTTTGCCTTAACTCCCTAAAGTAGTCCTTAAAGTAAAAATGTCATTTACACAAAATTTCAAATGAACGGTAAAAACAACACGTACATTGTAATGTACGTCGTACAAAATGTGTACTACCCATGTAGACTTCGAAAATAAAATAATATATAATTTAAAGAATATTAATATACCAAAATGAAATGTAGCTAAACACTTTTGTTTTTAAATATTATTCAATTTCAAAATAATGAAAAAATAGACAAAAATGAAATAAGAATATATAAACATTAAGTTGTAGAGTATTTGAAATAATTAATTAAATTTAATATTGATAAATTTGTTAAATAAGTAACATGTATTGATTATATTATATTCTTAAAAGATATATTTAAAATGAAAGATAAGGTATACTATTTGTTCAATATGTAACATAAATTAGTATATAGGAAACATGAAATTGTCTATAATTTATATTTTAAGTGAAATATCTATTGACTTATAACAGTTCAACTAGATACGGAGATGGTTGTAATGTGATTTAAAGCAACACGAAACCATTTTACAATTAAACTGAATGTATATTTTAGTGTATTTTAATTCAAATATAAAATAGGCTAAGGTGTGGTCCCATCAGAATTAAAACCACATTTAAATGATTAATAGTGTCATTTAGGCAAGTTAAATTAAAGTTGCACGAATATAATGCTGAACGATACATTTAATGGACCCATTAATGTGAAACACTTGGATTTTGAAGTATTTGAGTGTAGTAAATTTAGTAATTATTACATTTTAATATTATATGGTAAAGTGTACCAAGAGTCTTCAATTGATTAATAAGTATAATGATTTATAATTTTGATTTTATTATAGATTGTGGAATTAATATTTGAAATTTACATATTTTATATATATTTTTTTATTTGATACAAAATTTAAAGATGTTACATCACTTTACCATGTATTCCTAATTTACCAATAAATCATGATACTATTAATCAATCAAAATATTATATAACATAATAAAATGTTTCAAACTTCCATACAAATGCAACCATTTTTTTTCGTTTAATGTACTTGAACTCAATTAAGATAATTCCATTCCTTAAATCCGATCCAAATGTATCTTCTTTATCTGAAAATTAATCATATTGACATTTTTCCTATTTTTTAAATTTATCATGTTGTTTATTGATTTTTAAAGTGCTTATATAATTACTTCATTGCTAATTTTGGTACGCTATAATGAAAATTGTTTATCAATAATTATACCATTTAATAAAAATGTTTGTTTTCCATCAAAAAACAAAGCTTTTAAAATAATTTTGCATTTTATATTGTGCATTGATTTGAGATTAATAAGAATTGTATATGACACGGGAAAGTTGGCTTTAGCAAGAATAAGTATATTATTTTTTGGATTTATAAATTTTTTTAGATATAAGTGCTGCACTAATTATTTTATTGTGTTTATTACATGTTCAGAATATAATCGGTATTAACGGAGAATCTACATTATCCACCTTTAACAATTTTTTAATTATAAAATTTGTCAAAATTATCAGTTTATTTCATATTTTAGTAGCTTATTTGTTATGTACTTTCTACAAAAATTAGCAGTTTATAATAAAAATCTGTAGCTTTGTGGAGGGATTTTTCAGGGAATGGAGACATATTAATATATACAATTGCATTACATTTGCATCAGACTTTTTAATTTTACCATCCAAAAAACAATTAAGTTAAAATATAAGTTAAAATCTTTACTTATATAAAGTAACTAGCTTGACTGTTATGTATTTCGTACAAACAGAATCCTAGCTCTGCCGAGGGCTTTTTTGACCGTGAAGGCGTCACTTTGTCAGATAGAAATTTTATGTGTATGTTCACTGGATATAACTGTATCAGCTGTAATGTTTGCTAAAATTCTAGGTCAATTTTTTAAAAAAATGGCAAACACATACATTAAATTTTACGTAAGTAAAGAATTTATAAATGTGTTAACACATTGTGTATGTATAAATAAAATGTATGTCTATATATTTATGTGTATTTATTTTTTTATCTGTTACCAAAAATTACTTATTTAAGAAACTAATAAGCATAGAGCTTTAAGAATACCCATTTATAATAGAGTTTTTTGGTAGTGATGTTTTATCGCAAATTTGATTTTCAGAAATTAGTTCTTCAATGTTAAAAACCCCAATTATCTTTCTTTTTAAATGCAAAATCCTATAATTATAAAAAATTCACAATCTGATAAAAATTTTAATATCATTAACATTATAATAAATTTCAATTTCAAAATATTATATCTTGATATCAAAACCACAAATTACTTTTTTTTGTAATAATGAAAAAAGTCCTAGAATTTTATACAACATCAATTGTGGAATAAGTTTTAAAATCATAAACATTATAAAAATAGCATTATTAAAATAATAATTGCAAATGTAAATATTGATCTTACAATTTCAAAAAAAATGTGCTTTAAACGTCTACACATTTCTAATATAGAATAAATGGTTGAAAATCTTTACAATTCATTGTTTCACAATTTTTCAATTTCAAATTCTCATTTTCAAAACATTTTGCTTAAAATTTAAATTAAAACTACAACAACGAATTACTAAAAGTAATCAGTGGCATAGCGTGACTTTTATCATTAGGTGTGCTGGAATGATTCCTTGGTAACATAATATTTTTAAAATAAGTTATCTACATAAGGCATTCTCAACCCTTTTTAGCTGTAGACCCATAAAAAGATATTACAATAAACCTGTGGACCCCCAAAAAATTAATAATAATGACAATTTTTAATGAATCATTACATTTGGGTGAAACCAATGATGGTCAAAAAACATGGAGTACTCTATTTTTGCGAGATGATGAACTATTAATATTAACCTTTAAACCGTCAATGTTCCCAAAATGGAACATGTTCTTCAGGTATTGTTTACAGTATATTATTAATTGTTTACTACATATTTTATCACATCAATAAAAAGTCTATATTATCGTCCTTGTGAAAAATTAATATTTTATAAGTTTAAAGTTTAAACCAAAATAAACCATCATATGCATTTTATATAAATTTAATATTGATTTAATAATAGAAATTATAATGCAACAAACTGTTGATGATAGACAAAGAAAATTACTCTACGTTTTTTCACTGGTGGTTTACTGTTTATTTTGTTATGTAATTCACAAAAAAGAAAACAAACGACAATGGTTCTCGGCACGTTATATACTAACAATGTCATTGATTTGGTACGATAATATTTTTCTCTATTTCAGTGGTCTTATTATAAATTTTTTGTTAATTTATATATTATCAAATTATTTTAAACAATAGAGGCAGCATCAAATCATTTAAATGTACCAATCGCCTTCAAAAATGTATGCGAATTTGGAACCTTAACACACAACTATTCATGTACAGATCTATATATGTACCTTTTGATTTAAATAAGATAAAAAAAGTGTTGCATAGGTATTATGTTATTGTTTAATGTTATTTGGCACGGTTCCAAAACAAATTATATTATGAACGGAATTGTATTTTATGTGTGTGTCATTCTTCAAGATTATGTTGTAGGTGTGTATGAAAAATATACGAAAAAGAAAAATGTCAATGTTTCAATTAATCAATTTTTTAATTTGATCATGTGGATTTTAACCCAATTGACCATAGATTTTTCGGATTCACAATGTACACTAATGATTTTGAAATGGTATTAAAATATTGGGCTAGTATTTACTTTTATATTCCAGTTTGTTGGACAATTTTATTTTTGAGTGCATTTCTTTTAAACATTAAAAAATTTTAATAAATTATAATACTTTCTTTAATTGATTTTAATCGTCAATCATTAATGCAAATTTTAAATATTTTCCTAGATTATTTTTAGTGGAAAATATTTATCGACATGTAAATAATTATAAACAATAAAATTATTTTTAAATGATAAAAGGTGCTGTAGAATGCAAGGATCAATTATTTAAATCACAAATTCTCTTACAAATTTTTTTTTGCTATCAAAGCTATCCATTATGTTGAAAAAAGTAAAATCTGGACACTACACGCATTAATTGTCAAGTTTTTTATACGATGTTTCTGTTTAAATCGGCACGTTATCTTCACTATCTAGGGTTTTGATTATGAAAATGTACTTTTTTGAGGTTGATATTTATTATATGCTTATGATATTATTATTATACTGTAATGCTTATGATTGTAAAAAATATCCCAGAGTTTATCCTTACTTATATAATATGCTACGCGATTTTGGTTTGTGTGTGTTCCACTTTATTTAAATAACTACTTGTCTTAGAATTTTATAAAGTGCATATTTCAATTACAGATTTTTCCGGGGGTGTTAGCAAAATAAATTTTAATCTCCCAAACTCACATTTTACGATTCAAAAAAGCCCAATTGTCCTTTTTTTGATAATCAAACGAGTTCAAGAATTTAATAAAATATATACTCTGATACGGATTTTAAAATCATCAATATTATAAATTTAAATTTAAAAAAATATATCTTTAGGGCCAAAACGCAAATTACCTTTTTTTTTAATGGAAACAGGCCTAGAATTTAAAAAAAATTACAGGTGGTACAGTAGCATCCTGGAATAATAATAAAATCAATTAAATTAATAGCGAGTGTACTTATAAACGAGAAACTACTGTATATTCAATGCTACAATGTTTGAATTTAAAATATGTATTTCAAAATAAAATTTACATTGTAAATGTATACATAAAATTAAGGAATTTTGGAATTTAATAAACTGTAATAATAATTGGATGATTTGGACATTCCTCTGTATACATTGAAACAACTGTTTCTTGAGATGATAATGGCTGGGATGATGAAACTAAATTATATACTTCCATTGGAATTGGTAAAGTTTTGGTGGCCGGATAAGAGTAAAGGCTTAATTTATTTGTTTGTTTTCTTCTTTTCAGAATACAGAAATAGCAGTCATTTGCACTTTCTGAATGTTTCCATATTCTAGGTGTCACAAATCTCTTTTTAAATCTCATTATAGACGAATGGCACGTTTGATATAGATTTGAGGGATTTCAAAGTTGATTCTCGTATATTAAACTGTATATTTGCATTATCAAATTTTTACATTTATCAGTTATAGAGTAACATTTTTTTGTGTTTGGCAAATATATACCACATGAAAAGCAATAATATGTCTCGTTTATTTCGTAGATATGCATTTTAAATTAGTAAATAAATATTCAAACTTAAAAAACTACACCTTTTTTAAAGTAAACATTATTTTGAATGATATAATTGGTCAATTTTAGAATTGAAGTGAAACTTTGTTATATTTTTTTTAACATTAAAAGTGTTAATAAATGGGTTATATGAATTAAAACTTATAAATATATTATATCATTAAAATCAGCGCTAGATTATCCACAAGATGGTATTATTTTTATGCAGATGTATTTTTCAGTGTTGTCTAGTGTAATAAAGTACGTATTACTAAAATAAAGTATTTATTATTAAAATAACGTAAATTAACTTTTAACTCATTCAAAATATGCCAAATCGAAATAAAGCTAATGAAATCAAAATCGAATGTCTGTGATTAGATTTGCAGCGTCTTATGGTGTTCTACAGTCAGTGGTAGAAGAACCTACACATCGGTTTGACAGAATAAGCTGAACAAAATAGTAAATAATAACAGAATAATTTTGTATCATTTGAAGTAAAATATAAACAATTATCTTTCTACTACCGAATACACTGCAATAATGTTTACGTTTATGAGTAATTTAATGTAATTAATATTTTAAATCTATTCTAGTAGTCATATTTCTGTCATGGCAGAAATAGTGCCAAACTTTGAAAGCAATAGGTAAATTTTATTAATTGTAAACATTAATAATGTATTATTATTTACATTGATGTTGAACCATATTTTTAGCGTTTGCGATTTTGATTTCGTTATAAAGATTGGATCATAATGAAGACATAGTTGTTACATGGCATACATTGTTTGATAAGTATCAGAGACTTAATCAAAATCTACAGGTTGAGTTCTTAAAGGAAACTGATAATTTAAAAAAGTTTATTTCTATTCAAAACGAGGATCAAATAAGACTATAAAGTTTGTTTATTAATTAATAATTATTATCACAGTAATATAATAATTTCGTTTTTTTAAAAATCATTAGAAATTTAGAAATGCTGCAAAAACAAAGGGATCAAATATTGTACCATTAATTTATGTAAAATTAATGAATCATTAAATCTTTTCTATTTTATTAAGTAATGTCATGACTCATGACAATTTATAAACTATTCAAGTTTAACTTGTAGACATAATGTTTAATCATTTCTTTTTTTATTAAAAATACAAAAATAACGCAGTCTAAAATACTTTGCAAAATTAAATTTAAAAATTAACGCAGTCCAAAAGTAATTTGAAAAATCAAATGGATGCCGATAAATGAATAAATGATTTCATTGTATTCGACATGATTAAAAAATTTTATTTTCATAATTTACATTTAAGGTTTAATTTGTTAAGTTTGATATCCGGCGACCATATTTAATGAAATCATAATCGTATATGGTTGGAATTGAATTGAATTTACCATAAATTATTAAATCGAGCTTAAATTTGCACTCTAATGAGCTTTTTGCATTTTAAAATGTATAAAACAGATGACCACATTTCAATGAAACCAGTGATGGAACATTCCTGCCTAACGTTTTTAGCATTATTATAATTGATTATGCTAGGTGTGGTGGAGAGAAGGTTATTTCGTATAAAATTGCCTCTATTTGGCATGAAACTTCCTAGTATACATTACAATATTAACATTATTATAAATTGTAAATTACCAAATAAGCAAATGAACGTAAAAATTAAAATCATTGCCAATGAAAATATTATTGTCGACATGAAAAACTTTCTATTTGGTAATTTTATAGATTCCCTTGAATTTTGGCGTAGTTACCTTTGATATACCTTGAAATTATTGATTAATTTTAAAATATTCTATAAAATAATATATTTTAAATAAAATTCAGTTAAAACCTTTCTAGTGAAGATTTTAATTATAACCTTTCATGGATGGCATTGCCATATCGTATACGTTCTCCAAAAATTAATGATTTGAATTATGAATTAACAAAAGACAGAATTAACAAAGAGTACTTTTATTTATAAACTGGGAAATGACCCGTATCAAATCTGGCAAGCAAATACGGTGAAGTCAATTTACAGACATCAATATTGAAATATTTTTAAAGTGCCTCATATCCTAATTTTTATTATACATTATTTTAGTCTCCATTATTGTTCTTTTAATTATGTTTTTAAGCAATTTCTGATTTAAAATTTTAAAATTTTTTAAATTATTAAAAAAATCAAACCTTAGTGTTGACAAAAATTTGTGGTTGGACCGATTATATGGAACATTGGAAAACGTTATTTTAATTAGAATTTCTTTTTGACCTTGAAAGCGTCACGTATTCAGATTGGGTAATTTTTAGTCTTTGTTAACAGGATACAGCTGTAGTGATTGTGCCAGGAAAAAAACCGGGACAAAATTCCCGGGATTTTTACAATTTCCCGGGATTTCCCGAAAAAAATTGAGACATACCTGAATTTGATTTATGTTTGTTACTACTATGAAAATATGATTATATTATAATATTTAAAATTTACCATTTCAAAAATCCTACCACTAATAAAATTAAATCAAAAATACCATTTCAAGCCCTCATGGAAACATTGACTTACACCGATATTCTTTTCAAAAATCCGATTTTACGAAATCTTATGAA
>LWCA01000201.1:0-40818 GCA_001642005.1 Intoshia linei | reverse complement strand
TACCCTTGAGGTAAATGGGAAACATTGCCGGGGTATACTTTTTCTATAAAAAAAGTGGGACACTCTAATGTTCATAATGTCAATGTTAATATGTTAATATATATTAAAATATATTAATTAGTTTTGTATATACAAAAGTATAAAACGATTAAAATAAAGCACGCTAATAATGGTTTTACCATTTTTTAATGGAAACAATTAAATTTTTTGATTTTTGATTAATTGAAAAAATGATTTAAAAAGGTTGTATTTGACAAACCTACAACATTAAATACTAATTGGGTTTAATTCAATTTTTATTAAAAGAACATTATAATTTTTATAGCAATAAAACATTAATTAATTTATATACTTATTTTATATATTATATTATAATTTATAGTATATATAATTATTTTTTTTCTGATAAAGTGTTCCTAGAAAGCACATCTTTAAAGCTGAGATTACAAATAAAAATTTTGTATTCATATAATGTCTATCATGTACTGTACATTTAATAATACATTATTTAAGCTGTTGATTGCGATATTGATGAATTATTAAATACCAAAGATAAATGTATTGGCTGCCACAATCATTATTGGGATGGATCATGTCATAGTAATAAATTGATATTACCGTTTGTTGAAAAAATAAAATTTTACTGATCGTAAAAGAGACCTCCATTTAGTTATGTTGGTCAAAGTTTGTTCAGCGGTACCTTTCCAAAACTGTATCTATGAAATTTTCTTTTAATCTTAATGATGCACAATACTATGCTATCCCAAGAAATATGCTTGAAAAAAATAAGAAATCTGGCTTCACCCATTTTATAGTACAGTGTAAATAGCAATGATTCCTCTTTTATCACCCATAAAAGACAATAATAATTTTTAAAAAAAAAAGTTTATTTTTACTGGGGCTTTGGTAAACGTCGATTTTTAATTCAGGTATTTTAATACTTTTAGTCGCGATATACGTATTAATATTTCGCGACTCGCAACCTTAACTTCAACGCGATGGTAACATTTACCTTATACAACATACAATAGTGTATAAATTTTTTAGAAATTAACTGTTATGATTCGAGTTTGTTAAATACGATTGATAAATGCATTGGATGTAGACGTCTACAAAACCATTGGAATGGTGAAAAATGCTTAACCTGTTTTTATATATGAAATATATATACATAAAATTATAGTTTTTTCTTGTAAAGACCTTCACAATTTATCTAAAACTCAATGTGGTGCTTGTGAGGAATTACATTGGGATATAGATGCTAGCATATGTGTTCATTCAGGTTCACAATTTTTATTTAGAAAATAATATTATTAATATGTTAATATCTTTACTGGGTTTTATATTTAGGTTATGCCTGTACAACTGACTTGGTTATTCCAATATGTGTTTGTATTACGTTTATATTCTTTTAGTCAATCATGCAGAGGTGTCTGAAATGTTTTGGGAGGGAGTGGGGTAACGGTGTTATGGTGCGTATGTATTTTATTTACTTTTTATATTCAATCAAAGCAATGAAATGTGCTGTTACACTGTCATCTTCGTGCTATGGAATGGGTTATAATGCCGCCTATCCGAATGGAGAATATTACTTGAGTATTCGTTTATAATTTTAATGTTTGTAACTACATAATACCATCTATATACATTTTGTATATAAATTATATCACATACATTGTTTCTCATAAATATAAATTTTATTTTCAATAATATAAATTTATTTTTCAACAATATAAATTTATTTTTCAATAATACAAATTTTTAAGTAAATACTAGTTAATGTAATTAATATTTGAAGTTCGACGAAAAAAACAAGTGTAGAAGTGATTAACCCATTTTCTCCCAAGCCAATTTTGGAATTTTTTTTTTCCGATTTTAATAAAATTTTAGAATTTTACTAATTGAACCATTTAACTATGTCCTACAAAATTTAAAAGAATTTGCGTTAGTAGTTATTTAGATATTACATGTGACCATATAGTCACGTTGGGAAAATATGTGTACAAAAATGAACTGAAAATATATTTATTTATAATTATACAAAATAATTTCTTTGAATGGAATTTTTGGATATATCTATATGAAATATATTAATTAACAATTAATGTAAATGAATTTACTTTTATATTAATTATAATTATTTAATTAAAAGTNGAATGGAATTTTTGAATATATCTAAATGAAATATATTAATTAACAATTAATGTAAATGAATTTACCTTTATATTAATTATAATTATTTAGTTAAAAGTATAATTTACCTTAATTATTTTGTATGGTATGGTATGGTATGAAACATGCTACACATAAACCTACGTCACATTTTGAACATTCAGTGCGACCAACACTACTACATCCTAGCATTACACACACATTACCTTCTTCTTGTATTGCGTGAAACATTTCTAACCAAATGAGTCGTATCATCATATCTCAATTCAGAAAAATTGCAATTATACCTTTTCAGCTTATTTTTTAAGGNTAAACCTACGTCACATTTTGAACATTCAGTGCGACCAACACTACTACATCCTAGCATTACACACCTTCTTCTTGTATTGTGTGGAACATTTCTAACCAAATGAGACGTATTATCATATCTCAATTCAGAAAAATTGCAATTATACCTTTTCCGCTTATTTTTTAGGGGTAGAACATATTTTTCTAAATAGTACATAGCTATTCTATGTCTAAAATGCAGATTGGTAATATTAATTCTACTCTTTTTACATAATACCCATGCATTATTCAAAGCAACATCCAGCATCCATGTGAATATACACCACCACCACTTATTACCACGTATTCCTATTCTATAAGCGTTAATGTTTTGACCCATTCTATCAGTACCTCCCATATGTTATCCATATTAATCCTTTTTGCATCATCGTTGAATTTTTTTAGATTGTGTGGAGTCATTTAATGTTGACACAACAATGACAATTGCGTTATCTTTCCATCTGGTCAGAAAAACAGTTTTGTTCTTATCTGTTGTACCTATTACGCATTCGTAAGTTCCACGAGGTTTTTTGGCCATTCACTTTTTATTAGTTAATTTGCTTAAAAACGGTATACGATTAGCTCGTATGGTACCAGTACTGTTATAGCCACGTGATTTCATTTCTATCATTAATGGCAGTGTGGTAAAGTAATTATCTATATAAAAGGTATACGGAAAATTGATTTTGTATGAGGTATACTCGTTTAATAATCTAAAAGCACTGTCGCAGCGCATTTTCCAAACTTACTGGTTTCATCAACATTACAGCTTCCTTGGTATGGTTCAAAATTGACTAAATAACCAGCTGTTAAATTTTGACACCATATTTTATAGCCGAACCGAATGGACTTATTTAATATAGTATGCGTACACCCATGTCTTCCAAAATATTCCACCATAGATTTATCGTGAGAAATATTTTGAGACATTACAAAAAGTTTCATAAACAAGATTTCAGTAATAATATTAGTGGTCTTAATTTGGTATATTTATCCCCATAATTAAGACTTAAATTGTTTTTGAAGTGTACGGATCTCATTATTTCGTTAAATCTATTACGTCGCATTGCATTAAATATAGTTAAGTTTTTGAGGTCATCACTGATGCTTCAATAAGATGACATACTCGGCGAATTGTTATATCCGGATATAATAAGTATACCAATAAATGTTTTGAACTCTCCAACATTTATGGGTATATTCAATAAATTCTGTTAAAAAGAATATATATTAGATTCATTGATAATATAGTTAACTACTTCGTCATCGAAACACAATTCAAAAAATTTGGTGGGCGAGTATCCTCTGTATTTTGTATAATTAGATTCAGGAAATGCTGAACAATACATATTCTTTGTTAAGAGATACCAGTCGAAACAATGAGATACATTTGAAAAATACGATAACGGCACATTTTCATCATCTGAGTCATTCACAAGGTGTCTTTTTTCAGCTGGAGCACACAACTGATTACCACTCAAAACTGATGGCAAATTTTTCGTTTCATCTTCTGAGTCCGCCGAATCCTCATCGGTTAAGTCGTGATTTTCCATATTTTTTATCTAAAATTGAACCTAGTTGTGCATAACCTAGATCAAAAAATCTTTAATTTTAATTTTATTTTTATTTCAGAACAAAAAATGTTTTTACCTGTGGACACTAAGTTACGACATTATTAACCTAATGACCATCAAAAATACATTGTGAATGCTTACACGATTCTAAATATGCTATGCATTAATATTTACTTTGTTTAATTTAAAACTTATTCACCTTTTTAATATTTTATTTTTGTGTGACCATATGGTTACATTGGGAGAAAATGGGTTAATGATAATTTTACAAGAATTAAAATTATGCAAAGATTCTTTCTGAAATTTTTAAATAAGAGTAAGATTTATAGAGTATTTGAGAACAGACCGATTATTGTAATAGATAATGTTAGGTTTCACCAGTGCAGAAATAATTTCTTTATTAAGAAGAGAAAATGTAAAACAAATATTCTTATTACCCTATAGTCCTGACTTGAATCCTATTGAAAACTTATTCAGTGTAAGTAAATCACGTAAAATCAATTCAAGTAACCTTAAAGTAAAATTTTTTCTTTTCTCTTTATTTACGGCATTGTTTGCATTTTCAGGTTCATGTCGTATCGTTTTTAGAGTGTATAAAAGATTGTTCAGATAGTGGGAAACTGCAACTTTTGATACAGATAAATTAAATTTGATATTCTCGTTTTGAAGTTTACTATTATCATTTTGAACTTTGTTATTCTCGTTTTGAAGTTTATTATTTTTATTTTGAAATTAAAAAGGTATAAAATTTACATTTATAAGAAACTCTGTATGCATATTAATAATGTAAAATAATATAGGTTTAACAAACGTGATTCTAAATAACAAAATAAAATGCCGTGGTGCTACAAATCACTACTGGAATGGAAATAGTTGTGTTTTTAATTCCATATCTTGTTTAAATTTAGTAAACGAAAAGCTACTTTGTCAGTCATGTCAATCAACAGTATGGAAATATGATTCATATCATTGTCAAAGTACTTGAATAAAATTTTTAAAATTTTAACGTGTAGTTATATAAAAATTAGACTTGGACTGTTCAAATGTTCTTTCAATAATTCATGAAAACGTTTTAGAATATTCTTGTAAAAGATGTCAAATAAATAAAGAATCTGTTGTTTGGAATGAAGAATTAAAATCCTGCTATAGTAAATTATTATTTATTGATGCAATGTATAAATTTTTATAATCCACTATTATTACATTATTATTAATTAATTAATTAAGAAACCGATCACAAAAATCTTACAAATTTGGGAGAAATTGGCTGTAAATCACGTAAAGGTACAAATTGGAATACAAAAAGAAAGACATGCGACAGTAATACAAAAGTTGACTATTTTTTATAAATTTAGAGGTGCTTTGTGATAGAGAACCATTAAATACCAGAGATAAATGTACTGGGTGTCATAAAATGTGGAAATCAGAAGGGAAAACTTATTATAGTTAATATTATAATTGTATATTAATTTTCATTGTACGATTTCAGGTTGTCCCAATAACAGTATAATGTGCAATGTCTCAACTGTAACGTGTAATGCCGGATATTTTTGGAATAAACCCAATTGGTCTTGTGATGGTATATTTAAACACATGTACTGTAATACATAATGTATACTGGTTCCTATAATTTCATGATCCGACTAAAGTTGAAGTGACCCAAACCAATGAAATTTTGGCAGTCTAAAATATTCACGTAAAATTTCCAGTATAAACCTCTTGAATATTTTTTTCGTAATTTCGAGAATCCTAGAAGTTTATAAACCTTCAGAATTCGTGGACCACTTTAGAAAACAGCATCAGATATAGTATATTAATAAAATATTAAAACAGAATGTACAATATCCACTGCCCAAGGTCAATGTAATAGCTGCTTAGACAAAATTTGGATTACAAATAAATGCACCGGTATTTATTCATACATACTTTGTATATACCTTATACTTTAAAAATAGCCTGTCCACGAAACTGTAAGTTATGTTACGAATCAAATATATGGTAAATCAATTTAACATTTTTTCATTGTATATTTTTAGTACAGAATGCAATCAAAATTATTTTTGGTCAGACAGGTTATTATCCTGCATTGGTATGAAATTGCTAAAAATTCAAATTATACTTTAAGTCAACGTCAGCGTATTAATTTTTATTTATATAATATGCTACGCTATTTTTGTTTGTGTGTGATCCACTTTATTGAAATAACTACTAGTCTTAGAATTTTATAAAGTGCACATTTCAATTACAGTTTTTTCCGCCACGTATAATAAGATAAATGTTAACCTCCCAAACTCACATCTTACTGATAAAAAACCCCAATTGTCCCTCTTTATATAAATCAAACGAGTTGGAGAATTTAAATTTATAAACATAAATTTTCAACACATTCATCTAAATTTCAAAAACATGCAAAAAATTTAAAATTTTTGTTGGTATATTAATATCATTGTATTGCAAAATACAATGAGATCAAGAATCCCAGTAACTGTTATAATATTTGATTTATTTTTAAATATATATTTAATATAATTTATATAGAATGTTCTCACATTACCAGTTCTATATGCAAGGAATGTTCTTCCCATAATTATCCATTTGTTTTCGACAAAATATGTTATAGTTCAGAAAAAATATACATGATTATACAGAACATTTAGATTGTAGTGAAATAAAACATTCCACGGAATTTTTATGTCTCAATTGTAGAAGAAATTACGCTTTTGGATATTTTTGGAATCAAGTGGATAATTTATGTCAAAGTAATAATAAATAAAATTAATTTAATTGCCATTACATTAGTGCAGGATTTCCCAATCAGTTTTAATAAAGTTCGATAAATAATGTGTTAATAATTTAAATAGAATTTAATTATAATATATAAAATTTAATAAAGTTTAATTTAATAAAGTTTAACACACTAAAATAAATTTATCCGGCACCAAATTAATACTAAATAAAGTAATTTTTGCATAAGAATATTACCTTTGATTAGGCGACAGTATTACAACCAGTTGGACACCTGATATTTAACTAATCAACAATTATTATAGGTTGCCTTTACGGATGTGAAAGCTGCGATAACAAAAACAATTGTATCAAATGTAAAACTGGTTTTTGGTATAATTCTCTGAAACAAAAATGTTTGCGTAATTATAATATTTATAATAATAATAAATCATATATTTCATGAAATTTCATACTGAGGGATCCATTGTAAAATGATATTTTATGGATAAAAGTTTTTTTACATAACTAGTAATATTAAGATATTAAGTTAATAAAGAAATCGGTCATGTTTTTACAAATTTGTATAAGAATAGTTATTTACTTTACGAGTTATGATTTTCCATTCTTTACTTTACGCAAGACAAGTTGATTAATTTACACGAGTCTTAAGTAAAGTAGTGTCAATGAGAAAATTCTTGACGAATATAGTAAATCTATTTATATTTACTGTATATTAATAAAGCAAATATGCATTTTAAAAAAATTCATTTATATTTGAAATAAACTAATTTTTCAAAATAACTATAATCAGCGATAATATATTCAATTCTGTTATTTAACTAGTTAAATAATAAAATATTATTTTACGCGCAATCATATATTTTTTAAATGATTCAACAATTTATGCATTTATATAGCATTATATTATTTTGCGTAAGCCAAATTAAACACCAACCGCCAAATTATTGAAAAATAACGCCAATAAAAAAATAAACGTAATAAAGATCAGAAAAAGGATATTAAAAAATTAAAATGATTACTTATACTCTTTTATATGTATTCAAATTCATTTGAATGCTGTAATGACTAATACAAATGGTACATTATTAAAATAAATTTATTGATTTTTAATATCATTTCCCTCCGATTTCTTTATATAAGAGTTTATGACACATAAGGGCAACAATGATAAGAACAAATTGGTTCACATTGATTAACTATAACGAAGCTAATTTCATAAAATCACTGTGGAGAATTAGAGACTGTAAGAAAACAGTTCATGGAATCACAAGGAGGTACAGATGTATCAATCATTCTTCTTGTGGAGTTGAAATGAGAGTCATTAGAGGGATTTATAATGAAGTAAACTTTCAGATGAATCGTTTTAATTTCACACGTGATAAAAGCGAGAAAAAAAATTAAAGAATTAATTAAATCAGGTATCACAAGACCTGCTGAGATTAATGAAATAATAAACGTTCAAATGGGAGTTGTGATCGAAAGATCTTTAATATATAGGAATAAGCTAAAAATTGCAAGAATGTACAAACAAAAGAAAATCACGCATGCAAATAGTCGATGGGAAAACCAAACAGATAAAGCTTTTATTATTAAATTTGTTCAAGATCCATTTTTTTTTTAATAACTTGTGAAAAAAATATTGAAAAATGCTAGGAATTTTAACATAGAGTTTACATATAAAATCTGTAAGCCTGATTATCCTTTACTCGTTTTTGGATTTATTGATGTCAATCGTTCATTCCACTTAACTGCACTGTGTTTAGCTCAAAGAGAGACATCAGAAACAGTATATATCTGTTTAAATACAATAAAAAAATTAAGTGAAAAAAGAAAAATAGCATTTAACTTTAAAACACCTATTTATTATGTTATACTATTATATATATTACTATTATACAACTATTTATTTCAATAATAAATGCATACATTGTTGAATCACTTAAGGGATGTATATGATTTAGCGTAAAATAATATTTAATTATTTAACTAGTTAAATAATACAATTGAATATATTATCGTTAATTCTAGCCTTGAAAATTATATGCACTTAATTTTGTAATTATAATTTATTTAAATTCAGAAATTAATTAAATGTACAATTATTAAATACACAATGGTTTAATTGTAATTTAATGCTATTTTTACTTTTTTCATTGTTTATCCATCTACAACAGTATCGTTTTTTCATCTAAACTGACGCTAAAATAAAATAAGTCATACCTTCAGTGATATCTTGTTAACTCCCATATCGGCCATAACAGTTGCCTAAATTCTCTTCAATGTTATTTGTTTTTATATATTCGACAAATTTTTCATGTCATTTATTGTAAATTGATACAGATTTGCAATCAAAAATTACGTCTGTAATTATGTCTCGTGGTACTTCCATTTTCGATTGACGATAATGAAAATCATTAAACCATTATGGTTATTTTGAAAAATTAGTTTATTTCAAATATAAATGAATTTTTTTAAAATGCATATTTGCTAAATATAAATAGATTTACTATATTCGTCAAAATTTTTTTCATTGACTTTACTTTACTTAAAGACTCTTGTAAATTAATCAACTCGTTTTGCGTAAAGTAAAGAATGGAAAATCTTAACTCGTTAAGTAAATAACTATTACAGTAATGACAATATTTGAGTAAAGTTACTCTTTAGTGTACGCTAACATATAAAGAAATTTACTATATTACAATAGTTGCTAAATTTTGTAAATACAATGAGTTCATAAATCGTGCAATTTAATTAAGAATTTGACACTTATTTTCAATGATAAATACATATTCAAGTACATTTCATTTTACATGAAATTTGTAAAGGATAACTTTATTTATATGCATGTACTAAAATAGTTAATTGTCTCTATCTTTTGATTCTATTGTTTTTTAAGCGGTTTAAGGATTTGCGCTGTGTTTATATGATTATGATGCATTTTTAAATTTAAGAAAATAATCAACAACAAAGATTTTAAAGTTCTATCTACTTAGCTGTCGTTGACTGTTAATTCAAAAGTAAACATTCATACATCTTTTCTTCATTTCATGTATTACGCCTTTACTTTTTCTCAGACTCTAACATTGCAATTTTTTAACATTACATGTTGCAAATGTTAAAATTATTATTGTATTAACCCTTTTTTATGGTATATTAATAATACCATTAAAAGGTTTTACTAACTATTTGCGTAATTTAACATTTTTTCTATTAAAATATAATTGAGTTGACTAGCATGCTCATCAAACTGTGTTGAATGTACTTCCAAAAACCTCTGCTCAAAATGTAAAGATAACATGTACTTTGATTCAACATTTACAATTCAGTGTAAAGGTATCAACATTAATGTAAATTGAACTGAAATAAAAAATTTTAATACTATTAAATTTGAGAATAAAAAAATTTAGAATGTATCAAAAATTGCCGTAATTGTTCTACATCTAAAAAATGTATAATTTGCAAAAATGGATACTATCTCGTTGAAATTAATGGAGAACTGTTATGCAAAGGTAAATGACTAAATAAATAAAAATAAAATAAAAAAATTAAGATTGTGGTTACAACTGTTTGTCATGTACTAACACAGGAACATGCAATTTATGCAAAAATGGATATTGTTTGTTACCAAATAATACATGTTTAAGTAAATTGACATATCTATTATTTATGATAAAAATAAAATTCTCCACTTTACATATTATACATTATTATTATTTACAGTATTATTTATATTACATGCCCAATGTGCATTGCACATTTAACACTATTGAACTGTAAAAATATTGTTTTAGAAAATAATCAAAACTGTAAATTATGCTTTCAACACAAAAATTTTAAAATCAGCTGTGTTGATTGTATTGATGGACACATGTTACAATTATGCAAACGTAAACTTTTACTAGTTTACTAAATTTGATGCTTTAAAATTGAGTTTCTTAGCCCGGTGCTAGAATTAATTTCAGGGTTGCTATAAAAACTATTTTTATTTTTTACTTTATGGATCAAATAAGTGGAATATTTGAAATTGAAGTGAAATTAAATCTGATCAAATACAGCTTCTACCATGTATATTCATTTTTACCATTCATTCATATTGTTATTAATTATATTCGATATTAATAGAGTGGTTTTTAAAAATGTCATTAAAATACGATTTTTACGTTGAATTTTAAGGTATTATTTTTTATTTTTAACAGTGGTGTTGGAAATAATTGATCTGGCTAATGGATGTGCTAAATTTAAAACAGGTTAAGAAACCCTGCTTTAAAATATAAATTTAAATTTTCAAGAAAAGTATATTTTAGCTTGTATGAACGGATGTATTCATTGTAATGACATAAACGTATGTTTGAAATGTAATCAAGGTTATCACCTCAATCAAAATAAATGTTTCAGTAATAAAAATTCATTTAATATACAATACACAAAACTAGAATGTATTGATAATTGTGATATATGCAACAATATTGCTTGTTTAAAATGCAAATCCGGTTATATTAATAATTCGACATTAAATATATGTTTGGGTATTTATTAATGACATTTCATAATATATTGCACATATTAGCCTGCACTTCACACTGTAAAGAATGTACTCATAAAAAATGCATAAAATGTATGGTGAATGCTTTCATGAATACAAATAAAACTTGTCAATGTAATAATTATAGAAAATTAAAATGGTTTTAAATTAATGTGAACCATATACATTACTCTATAAAACTTTTGCATTGTATATTCAGTTACATTTTAATTATAGTATTTTTTATGAAATACCTTTATATTTTTGAATTGTATTTAGTATGTAGTAGTATTATTCCAAACTGTTTGGAGTGTTACACCAACAAAAAAATGATTGTAACATGCATCAAATGTTCTCAACCACATATGACATTAAATAATAATGGAACCAAGTGTTTAGGTAATTTATACATAATGTCTTAATTTATCTTAGCTTGTGATAAAAACTGTAAAAATTGCATATACCAGAAACCGAAATGTGTAAAATGTATGGGAAATTTTCATCTTAGCTTAAATAACGATTATTGCGGTAATATTCAATGTTACAATTGCACAAAGTATGGATTTGGAAAATGTTTACCTTCAGAAAAAATTGGATGTATGAATTATTGCCATGTATTGATTAAAATAATTATACTTCCCCGTTATACTTAAATATATCATCCTAACTTATATAATATGCTACGCGATTTTTGTTGGTGTGTGTGTCCAGCTTTATTTAAATAACTACCCGTCTTAGATTTTTATAAAGTCCACATTTCAATTACAGTTTTTTCCGGAGGTGTTAACAAACATAATTTCAACCTCCCAAACTCACATCTTACGGGTCAAAAACCTCAATTGTCCCTCTTTTTGAAAACCAAACGAGTTGGGAAATTTAAAAAATATATATACTGATACAAATTTTAAAATCATAAACATTATCATATATTTAAATTTAAAAACATTATATTTTCAGGGCCAAAACCCTAAATTACCCTTCTTTTTTTAATGAAAACAGCCCTAGAATTTCAAAAAATTTACAGATTGTATAGTTGTATCCTGTTAACACACACAAAAAATTTCAATCCGAATAATTATCGACTTCACGGTCAAAAAAGCATTTTAGTATGCATATTTTTTTTTCGAAATATTTTATTAAAACATAAAATGTGAAATAATTAACTGTCCAAAAATTCAAAAAAAAGCTTATTTTGATAGAACTTATTCCAGTTGATATAAATACAAAAGTTCAACCCGAGAAATCTACGCATTCCCGATGAAAAATATTTTTTAATATATTATCAACCAATATTTTTCAAATATTTCGATTAAAATAAACATATAAATATTGATCTTACAATTTCAAAAAAAATGTACAGTGAACGTTTACACACTTTGAATAAAAAAATATGGGTGAAAATCTATATAAAATATTCCTTCGGAATTTATTTTATTGCTACGCAATTTTTAATTTTCAAATTCTCATTTTTGTTTATAAAGTGAAGCTTCGGTTAATTATAAGTAATAATAATAATTATTGATACATAATTGGTATTTTTAAGTAAATATTAAATTGGTACTGAATATATATTATCACATTGATAATGGCAAAATAGGTTTATATAATTTTATTTTTTCTGGAATTTATGCTATTTATGACAATTTTTAGGATTGGACTGTTTTTACTATATTTTTTTTATATTTACAAACAAAAAATTAAGATATAATAATTGACTTTAAAGTAAAAAGTAATGTGATATGATGGTTCCACCTGACACAAATTTGGGAACCACTTTTTTTAAGGGTTGATAATAGTGAATAGTACGATTTTTGAATTAGATTTTCAACGTAAATTTATTTTTTAAGTATAATAAAAATGTGCAAAAGCTAGGTCCTGTTTGTACGTAGTACATAACAGTCAACCTAGTTTCATTATAATATGGATCTAAAATTTAAATTCTCACCAGGTATTCTTAACATTTTTTGAACCATCGTTCCTAGATTAAAAAAATTTAATTTTTGCATGATTATCTCCTTTATAAAACAGTTATTACGGTGTCTTTAATGATAATTAAAAGTAAGCTACAAATTTTTAATTTAATTTTTGGCATTATAATAATATATGATATAATAAAGGTACTATATAACAGATTTTTTGGAAATTAGAATTTTTTTGATTGTTAATATTGACTTACTGTTTCTACTAATAATATTTTTATTTGACTTTGCAAAAATAACTGCGCATCGAGCTTTCTTACTAAAAATTTTTTTCTTTTTTTTTTTCTCACACCCTCTACTTTATTTAACATTTTTAATGACCGATCAATATGCCCATTTTAGGCACTTTTTTGAAATTTGGATATCTTTTTAAAAAACTGAATTCATATGTTGTTCAGAATAAAAAATTTTGATGTTTAACTATGTTATGAATAAACTAAGATAATTAAAATAATATAAATAATAAAATCAAAACATTAAATAAAAAGACACAGAGTTTTTTTTACCATAATTGAAAAATGCTTTATGTCATTCTACAGCAGTAGTTAACGATTGGGGTCCCTGGAACCCGTGGTGCTCTAAAACTATGCCTGGGTCCGCGAGATTCAATTAAAATATAAAAAAATTTATTTAACTTTGGTTTATTTTTATAGAAGAATTTTTAATATTCATCACAGAGTTGCCAGATGTTGGGAATTTATCCAAAAGTCTAGCTTATTATTATATTATATTATTACTATTGTTATATTATTATTTCAACAATCCTACGTTTATCCTACCATTAATAAAATTTAATAAAAAATACCATTTTAAACCCTCAAGGCAAAATCGATTTTTATCAATATTTTTTAAAACAATCCATTTAATCAAACCCCAATATAAAAAATGTGATTTTATCAAACCATTTAATTTTTTAATATTCCTATAAAAAAATTTTTTTTTCTATTATTTTTTTGAAAACCACGATTTTACCAAATCTTATGATAAAAAACTTTTAATTTGTCATAAATGTGGTATATTTCACGTTTCTTTTGGAGTCTAAAAAATAAAAACCCTACAAATTTTTGAACCTTACATTATCTTCAAAATATTTACAAAATGGGAAAAAATTCCTTAAATTTTCCCTTAAAGAAGCCACCAAACATTTGTTCAAAAAATCAATAATATCAAAATTAAAAACTATTTTTTCTAAATTAATTTGAATAATTTGAATAAATTAATCAAGTTTCATAATCTTTACAACAGCGTAGTCACAATTTAAAAAAAATCATTCACTATTAAAAAATTTATTATTGAGGGTGTTCATTAATGACGAGTCTGACTATATCTTTTTTACATTTCACAAAAATTCCAAAATGGAATAACTCTAATGAACAATATACATTAATTCTATTGACATAATCAAGCGGTTTATTCATTTTTTTGTTAACAATATTATTGTATATTGGTAATTAGTGAATTATATTAGACACAAAAATCAAAAATTGGACTAGAAATAAAATATAAATATGGTTGTAATAACAATTATTGTAAAAGAGAAAATACTAAAGAATGTTCTATTAATGATACGGTAAATATAGTTTTAAAATTTTATTTTTTATTTTAGAATTGTTCAATTTGTTGCAATTATTCGAAATGTAATAATCGAAATTCGTCAAAATCTATGAAACTTTTATATTGGTTCAGTTATATAATCTATGCATATATTATTAAAAATATTATACAATACATAATATTTTAATTTTATAATTTAATTTTCTGCCTGTCACTGAATAAATAATAGCTAGTTGATTCCAAACTTCAAATCCGACTTGGACTTTTTTGTTAATATGTATTTATCGTAATTGGATGTTGCAAATTGTTACAAATATACAAAAATATACTCGAAAATTTTCTATAAAGTATTGATAAAGTGGATTTGCTAAGGTCCAAATGCAACACATTAGTAGAAGATAATACAGTACATAATTGAAAAAAATTAAAAATTATTTGACCCATTTTATCGGTTAGTAATTATTTTTAGTAGATTGTATCGAAACATTTTATTCAATTTTATAATACAAACCTATTTACAGTTACGACTACTACAAGAAAGCAATTTTTCGAAAATGCTTTTTTATACAAATGGTTCCGTAGCGCAAAGATAATGATCTATTTCAGATATTATTATTTAGGATAGAAAAAGAAAATAAAATTACGATGCTATAATTAATATATTGGACAGCAAGCAAGTTATTCCAGTATTCAATTTACCTAAAACATATAATTAAAATTAAAAAACATTAAATCATTTAAAATAGAGGTGTAAATCAATATTACTCATAATTTCCCATTTAAACCTCCATAAAGATCGTTATTTTTAGACAATTTAATGTGTTGATAATTACATTGAAATTTAAATTCCAGATTTAGGACCAATGAAAATAATTTAGCATTGACAATAAAAATCAGACTAAGAAACCTATACATTTACTGGAGGTTAAGAACATTTTGATGTATGAATAGAAGTCAATAATTCTACTCAATTCCATTTTATCTCTGAATCGATAACATTATAATGATTTTCCAACTCTAAATTTAACAATATTTCATGACCTTTCACTACTCTACATGTTTTAATGTTATCAGAATAAAACTAGTTTTGAAAACTTGACGTAAATATAAAAAATACCATAATGTTAAAGGGAAATTAAAAATTTATATTTGAAGTTACATTGTACATTATATTCAAAAATTAATTAAAATTACGTCATTTTATGAAGGCAACACTAATCATTCATTATAATTAAATTATAAATGTTAATTCTCCACCACAGATCTACAGAATTCCTAAACTTTTGGGACACCGTAGTATTCTTAGTAATTTTTTTGAGCATCACACTGCATTATATTACCACATCAATGAGTCATCATACACTTAATCTTAAATCGCACATGTAAAATAAAGTAAAGCCGTTATATCAAAAGCCAAAGGTTTATAAATGACTAGTTTGGCTGGTTTGTACTTTGTACAAACAGCTAGAGTACAACAGTAGATATATCTAATTTTAGCATTAAAAATTAAATCTATTATGGTTCAAATTACTTTTGCGAAGCCATTAAAGTAAGGCTACAAAAAGATCATAACTTCATATAATTCTATTGAAAATTTTCCTACATGTATAGTTTTAAGTGAGTTAAGTAAAGTTTATACAAAATGTTTTGAAAATGAAAATTTGAAATTTAAAAATTGCGTAGTAATGAAAAAAATTCCGAAGTAATGAATTATATAGATTTTCACTCATATGTCTTTATTGCAAATGTGTAGACGTACAATCCACACTTTTTTTTGAAATTATAGGATCATTATTTACATTTTCAATTTTTGATTTTAATCGAAATATTTGAAAAATATTGGTTAATAATATATTAAAATTTATTTTTCACCGGGAATGTGTAGATTTCTGGGATTGAAATTTTGTATTTATATCAACTGGAATATTAGAATAATTTTTTTTTGAATTTTCGGAATTAAATTATTCATCACATTTTTTGTTTTAATAAAATATTTCGAAAAAAAAATATGAATACTAAAATTTTTTTTTTGACCGTGAAGTCGTTACTTATTCGGATTGAAATTTTTTTAAATTCTAACTGTTTTCATTAAAAAAGGAAGGGTAATTTGGGGTTTTGGCCCTGAAGATATAATTTTTTTAAATTAAAATTTATCATAATGTTTATAATTTTAAAATCCGTATCGGAATATATATTTTTTTAAATTCTTCAACTCGTTTGATTTTCAAAAAAAGGTACAATTGGAGTTTTTGACTCATAAGATGTGAGTTTGGAAGGTTGAAATTATGTTTGCGAACACCCCGGAAAAACTGTAGTTGAATAGTAGTCTTTATAAAACTCTAAGACGGGTAGTTATTTAAATAAAGCTTAACACACACACAAACAAAAATCGCGTAGCCCTTTATATAAGTTAGGATACAAATGATCGTCAATTAATTTAAAATACAAATAATGTACTTATAGTTTGGTAAATTTGTAAAATTTTTATTAATTAATGTATGTGTAACGAGTTAAAGAATATTATGACAGTATGAGCCAATATTTAAATAAAACATAAGATAAATTCAAATGTGCACTATCTGTTTACATTTAATTAAATAGTAAACAAGTCATGATAGTACATTGTATTTTAACTTAACTGTTAACTAGTTAATTATCTTCACCTGAGTATATAGATATAACTGAAATTTCTATAGCTCCAGCTAATCCAAAAATGTTGCATAGACAGGCAAGAACAAATAGAAATTGATTAACTGTAATATAATATAAAAGTTTAAATATATTGGCATACCTCCTTGTCCAAAATAACCCTTGTCAAATTCGAAAATGTCGGTATCACTCAATACGTTATAGTTTACAAAATTTATCCTAATATTATGAAATAATACATATATTAAAATTCTTATTACATAATCATTGATGTTGTTGATAAAATTTCACTTAGGTATGCATAATTCGTTTGTTTAATTCCATAATGATCGATAATTATTAAACTCATCATCCAACCAGAAAATATCTAAAATTATCAAAATTAGTTTATTTTTATGTTTAATGATATTATTAATGTATATAATTTTGTGAAATAAATATTAAATATTAATTACCAGGATAGAGGACAAAATAGTGAAAAAATATCCCATATATAATTCTTTTTTAAACAGTATCATGACTTTATTTATTTGGTAGTATTGTTTTAGTTTGTTTATTCACTAAATAAACTTGGAATTCTACAAATACTTTGTAGTCCTATTAGTCCTATTATTCATGATCACGAGATGCATTAATCCAGGGCTTCCACTCATCACTGGTCATTCGATTAAGTTTTGATATAAAAATTGAGATTTTAAGGTTTAGCTTGAAGCTATACCTCTAGGAATTTTGTATTACTTTATTTTCATTTAATTAAGAGTAAAGCAAAACGTATACCATTAAAAAATCTACACGAGATTTGATTAAAAACAATTTTTTAAAATTACAAAAAAGATGGCCGCTCGAACTAAAATGGTATTCGCGTAGTGCGTCAATTTGTAAAGTTTTATTTGTATATGGTCTTTTTTGTAAATGCTCTCTTTTGTAAAGTTTGTGTAAAAAAATCATAAAATCCCTTTAAAAGTTTAGTTTAAAAAAATATATATATAAAATAATTTATGATTGTTAAGTTTATTTAAAGGTATTTCTGCTGATAAAAAAGCTTCCAACACTTGTAACGCAAAATCCTTAGATTTATTAATACAAGTTCAAATAGGAAGAGTGTCCACTTTAATTTTGTGTTTGACAGAATTTCTATGCACCTGTACATAGTGCAATTTATCAAATGAAACATGGATGTTTGAAACATTTGACACAAAACAAATTTTCGTCTTGTTTCACAAATTCACCCGGATATAACCTTAATACATTTATTTTCATATAATGGTATCTTTTCAGATCGATTTTTAGAAAATTTTGGCATTCCAATAATAATATATCAATCTGTCATATAAATAATATAATATTAAGATTACTTGTAAAATCGCAAGTAAATGTAAATAATTTTTGATATAACGATATTTAAATTTTAAAAAACAAAAAAAATGTACTTTAAAATCACTTGTTTCACTATGTAACTTTATTAAGTTTTTATTAGCTAATTAATATGCATAATATTAATATCATAATGCTTGTAATTTCATGCAGATATATAACAAAAATTAATTTTATTAAATTTTGGCCGCCCTAATCATAATCTAATCATAATTTTGTGTGTTAAATTTAAAATGTCAACTCAACAGTCTTAGAGAAATGGATAGGGTTATATGACACTACAATGCATTTGCGAAATTTTTAAATACTTTATTTTTCATTTTAGGGTGGCCACAAACTTTGGTCCATGTGGACCACTTTGGGAACCACTGTCCTAGAATATACATTTTTATAATAAGTTGATTCTATATTGATTTTATAACGTCCATTGTTATCTGATTATAATCAAATCTATGAAATATTATAATAATTATTATGATTATTATGTAAATATTTTAACTGGTAATTAATGACACAAATATGGTTAATTTTTCAAAGTTACAAAGTTAGCAGAAACTTAAGTTTTCAACATATAAATGTATAATATTGAATATTTATTTGTGATAGTATTGGCAATACTATCAACTCAATAAATTCTCAGCGAAGGCATTCCCCTATAATAAATTGTGTATTCATTCGAAATCAATGTTGTTTTAATAAATAATCTATAACTTAATACAATTCAAGATTTTTTTGACATGATTTGATTTTCAATATAATAGATAATAGATATTTATGTAATCGTATTTATTAGATTCAAACTTGACTAACAAGCATCCCTAATGCAATAATGCGTACTGGATTTAGAAAATAAATATTAAGATAATTTTAAAAAAATTTCCCATATTTTGAATGATAAATTTAATTAAATAACGTGAATAAGATCATGAATGATAAGTATAACCAACTATACATCGATTTAAAAGATATCAATATTTTATATCAATATTACATTATTGATTGAATGATTATATGGCTCATATTGATTGACCTGGTTATGTATAATAAAAAATATGTAACAAAAATCGACATTGACAATATATCCAAAGGTATTACATTAATCCAGTACATTTTAGCAATGAGAGAAATTTACACATATTTTGACACAAAATTAAACTCGAAAATAACGATTTACATTTTTTAAACAATATTAAAATTAAATTGAAAACGTGTAATTATTTGAATGCATGTTAGTGCATCCGGAATTTTACTTTAATCACAGCTTGGTGAATGTAAATTCTAAATAGTAAGGTAAATTTAGATTAAATCATAATAATATCATAAACCATATATTCTTGATTTTACATACTTCATATTAATAAGGGAAATGGCAAATTTTATTAATCATTCACACAATTATAAAACAAGATTATATTAATTAAGTATATATAATCAAACCCACTAAATTTTGCTAAAAATTTTACCTTAGATTTGTAATCACATATGTTTTTTGTTTTAATTTGCAATAAATTGTGAAATTAATTAAAAATGGTTTACTTTACGAAATCAAGTATTGATTTTATCTTATTTCTTTACACAAACAGTATATTTAAATTTTTATATATAGTAAAGCTGAAAAAAATGCTACAAGAATCGAGTGATGAAGAAGTTGAGAGCGTTAATAAAATGGCAATGTACAATGAAATATATAATCAATTTGACATTAAGAACCAAGAGTTTAATACGAATTCATCAAATCAAACGACACCTAAAAGTAAATTATTTTTATTTCTAATTTTACATTGCAGGTAATGTAATAGAAACACCATTTACTGAAAAAAAAGAAATTGAACTAAAAATGACAAAATCCAGCTTTAAAAATGTTTCGAACGCATCACAATTTTGTCAATCAACAAAATCTACAACATCACCAATTTTTTTTAGATTAGATAGAAATAATATTTCCTCCTCGTCTTCTAAAAGTGGCGAGAAAAAAAATTTAAAAAGAAACACTACGCAAATCATAAATGAGAGTTTACGACTCTCGATCAGTCACATGAATATTTTCGAAAATCATGATAACATTTTAAATTTTAACGATTTGAAAAAATCTGAACATCGAAAGTATTCCTTATTTTCTCCTAATCAAAGTAGAAACTCAAAAAACGAAAAAGATTTGTTACCATCTCCAAATAACCAGCAAATGGATGAAAATGTAATGATTAGTTTAAATCAAATGGATTCATCCGATATTTCAAATATTTCCGTTACGGATAGTAATGATTTCCCTAAACAGTCATCTCACGAAACTGCTCAAAACCACAATAAAACATCTCCTTCACAATCCAGTGAACTTTTTTGTCACACGTTTGATAATCTATTCAATGCAAACGATTCCGATTGTCATATTAGACGTAATCTACAACTTTACGTTTTAGTTATTCGCTGTATTGCTTCTCCCTTTAACGCGAAACAATGTACAAATTTTGCAGCTAAGCCGATGGCCATCAATTGGGAAACTTTTAATATTATGAAAAACCGATTTAGCGAATTCATTACTGGCCAATTAGTGATAGATAATGTCGATGTCGCATTTATGACTGCTAGTAAATATCATTATAATGAGTAAGTTTTCATTTATTTCATTTAATTAGCTTAAAATCTAGATTTCTATGTAAACCTATTTCAGAAAGAATGATTAACTCAAAAACTTTCACCATCGATGATTTTCACACCATTTTTAAAAATCACATTAAATATTACCTCGATTCTCTTCCCGAAATTGAAGGACTATCAAAATCAAGTATGAAAAAAATGTGGTTGAATATTTATTTTGAAATT
The DNA here is from genome assembly GCA_001642005.1 of Intoshia linei. Taxonomy (NCBI): domain Eukaryota; kingdom Metazoa; phylum Orthonectida; family Rhopaluridae; genus Intoshia; species Intoshia linei. The sequence goes on along the minus strand of LWCA01000201.1, from coordinate 19,099 downwards.
GTCAAACCCTGTGAAGATGTACGAAAATCCGCTTTGGATTCCGATGTATTATCGAAAGATCAAATGTATTCTCTGGTGCAAGAAATGCTAAAAATTAAAAAATATCAACACCAAATTTTTTATAATTTGTGCCAGGTAAAATTCAAAATAAGTCTAATGATACAGGACTAGTTTAGTTGAGACTGTTATTTTAAATATCCACTGATAATAAATATCATTAATAAAAAAATGAGTGGTTAAAAATTAGATTTGAGTATATTAGTCTTGAAATTAAAATATGAAAGTACATCGATTGTTCTCGTTTTTTGATTCTCTCAAGAGAAAGATTAAAAAATTAAAAAATTAAAAATTTTCATGACTAGACAGCTGGTTTTAAGTAGGGGAGGTGGGTGGGAAAATTGACAAATTTTGTTAGATTCACATATTTTTAAAAGTCTAATTTCTATGATTCGTATTCTAAATAATTATTAATGTATTATCAATAATACCTGATAAATCTGAATTAAATTTAATATACAGTCGATTTACAAATCAGGACATAATTATGAATAATTACCCCTAAATTTAATTACTCAACATGTATTTATAATGATAAAATGTACTATACATGCAATGATATATTATTATTATTTATAATAATTCAATTTAGTTATTCCCTAGACATAGATTAATTTATAGAATTGATTAAACTTTTATTAGTTTTTAATATTTTAGAGTACAATGGTACTCACTACATGTTATAATTTTTTATTCATTTTAAAAATATTAAAATGTTTGATTTTAAATATTTTAGTGTATTTTGTGGTTTATCAAAGTTTATGTAGCAATCATTTAGTTCAAAATTCGCATTAAAATTATTAATATTAGCAATATTATGTAAAATAATATGTAAATCAATTTAGTTAGATAATATGGATGAACAGGCTGCTCAAATTAGACGAGAACTTGTCAATCGTATGAACTTCATAAATCAAATGGATGCTGTAAATTTAAAACTATAAATAAATAGAAAAATAATTGATTTTAAATTATAACTATAGGAAAAAAACTACCCGAAATTTGTTATTAAAGAGATGGAATTATTGTATATAGAAGAACAACGATTAATAATAAATAATTTAATGGAAACACTGGAAAGTGTGCCAATAATAAAAAACGTGAGCGAATCTAGATTAAGTCTGAATAAATTGAAACGTACTAAAAAGTAATGATAATCTTGAATAATTAATATTGAATTTTTTAAATTTTTATATAAAAAAATTTAGAATAAAACTTGCCAATACTCCAAAAACTTTAAGTCGTGTGCTTTCATCCCTCGAAGAAAAAAATAGTATACGCCGTAATGATGCAATACTCGAATTTAAAATGGCAGTAATTAAAAATTAATTCATACTTATTACATAAATTTGAATTCCTGTATACTATACATTGCACCATTCTATAAATATCTTTTTTTACTGGATATATTTTTTATTCACATTCAAAAATTCTGGGTTTGATACATTCAAAGTAGGGTTACCAACATTAAGTTATCGTCAACCCCAATTTTTGAGCGAAGCTCAAAATTTGGCTGAAGCGTAGCGATACGTGTTTTTTTTTTGTTTTTTAAAAATTTTTTTGGGGGGCCTCTTTTTCAAAAAATAATAACAGTTTACATACAATTTTCATCTATTCTATATCAATTATTCATCCAATATAAATAAAATATGTCTCATCTGATGATTTTGATTGAAATAATTAAATTACCTTGAGAAATATTAATTAACCTTGAGCCCTGAGTTGAATTTAAAAACCTGAAATCTCAGAGGGAAAATAACACAGTTGGCAACCCTAATTCAAAGTGACATTAGAGTTTTAATAAAAATAATTTCCGGTACGTGATACTTGGTATATAACAAAGGTGGAGTTTAATGAATTAAAAAATTTAAATAATTTACTGTTCAGAAGGCCACACTTTCCCCATCTATGGTATATAATAAAAGTATAATTTTCAAGATAAACATGTAAATATATTTTTTTAAATAAAAATTTACTAGGTCATAATTATTAAAATATCCGGACTAAAATCGATCCAAGATAATAAAATCATTTATTGTACAATGGAATTAGATAATGGACAAAAATTTCAAACAACGCAAGCAAATATATCCAATCCAATGTAATACATAAAAAATTAATAATATAATAACACTGAAACAGGCCGATCATGACGGGGTCTAACTATTCTCAATTAACGGGTGATGTTAGAGAAATTTTATCGTACGATAAATGAAATTATTTTACTTCAGAAAGGTAAAGTTGAAAAAAAAGTTTGGCAAACCTGTTCATTAATTATTATATTATTTATAATGTATAGTTGAACCAAAAATTTTTTTAATTTATAGATAGGACGAACATTTAGTTGAGCGACATGATAATAGATTTTGCTAATTAATCATGTTATTGATTTTTTACCCAATTTTTCAACAAAAATTTAGTAGTGGTTTTAAGGGAAGTTTTTTGTCACACAATTTTTAAAAATTTTGAAGATAATTTTGGTGTCAAGATTTGGTAGGATTTTTAAGAGAACATTTTTTAAATATTTTCAACATAATTTTTCGAATAAAATTTTGCAGGGTTTTTAAGGTATCTACAAATCCTTAAAAAATTGGGTAAAAAAAATTGTTCCCTTATTAAACCCTTCAAAATTTTGGCCGAAAAAGTATCATAAAAATCTTTAAAAATTTGGTAAAAAAAAAAAGGCTTAAAAAACTAACCAAATTTTGTACATAAAATTATCTTCAAATTCTTTAAAAATTGGGTGACAAAATTTTACCTAAAGAAACCACAATAATTTCTTGAAAAAATCAATATATAAATTAGTGTAATCGATGATTATGTCGCTTTAGAACAGGGATTCTCAAAGGTGGGCGAATTGCCCCCTTGGGAGCGATTTTTCTATTTTATTTCACAAAATACATAATCTTATCATTTTTTTAAGGTTAAAAATTATTCTTCGTCATTTTATTAAAATGTTAAAATGCTTTCCTTAAATTTATAGATAAAATAACATAAAATATCACCATTTTTTTAAGATGTTTTATGGGTCGATTCTATAAAAAATTGAGTAACAGTAACAACTTGTTACTAACAGGTAACTGAAAATACTCACTATAGTAAATTTTATCAATCCAAAATTATTAAATTTTTATTTTGAATTATGGAAGGGGCCATTTTAAAAAAAAATTGAGAACTTAAAAAAATATATTTTATTTTATTATTATTTTTTTTTGTATTAACATTTTATTTTATTTGTTTACCACTGCTCTAGAGCAAAGGTTCTTATTAAAATTATTTATTATTTATTAATCGAAACCATGAAACCAATATCCTTTTTATATTTATAATAATACACGTAAAATTAAATGAAACATGAAGACTTTTTTTAGCTCCAGCGTTCCAACTGACTTGAACTGATTAACATACTACTGATATTACTACTATTTTTTGTTAATTTAGTTTTGATGTACAAGCTGATTTTAAATTTTCTTATCCTCTACCAAATTTAAAGATTCGTTTATTTTTGGAATCATCAAATATACTCAAAATAGATGATCGCGAGATTGCTAAAGTATGTTTATAAAATTTTCAATTAATATAATTAGATTCATATGGATATTACTCCTTATACAAGAAAAATATCAGAAGTTCACCGAATGATTAATACAAAGCACATAACTGACAAAATAGATATAGGACTCAATGTTATCGTCGAAAGACCAACTGAATTGAAACATTGTGGGTAGAAATTGAATTAATTTTATTGAAATTAATCAATTTTAGATACTTATACGTTGCAGGAAAAAAACTGTGGAAAAAGTGGAAATTAAGATATTTCGCATTGACTCAAGTATTTTTACCCACTTCATTCATAATTTATTTTAGATATCGCAGTATAAATTTGCTTTATGCAATTATAAACCAAAGAAAAATCAACCTATTGACATTATTAGTTTGGAAGGATTCACAGTTTATTATTGTGATTCAGAACAAGACGATTTAAGTGGTTTGTCCTTTTTGAGTTTTTACAATATATTAATTCACTTATTTTAGAATTTGAAAAGGATAGCTCAAAATTGTATTTCTTTAGCGTTGTTAAAGAAGGTGAAAGTTATAAATTTGCTACAGCTGAACAAAATGAAAGAATAATGTGGGTACAAGCTATTTATCGAGCCACCGGACAACTTGATAAGCCAGTCATATCATCAGTATCCAATAATGACATTTCTAATACTACATCAAAATTTGAGCCTAAACTACAAAAAAAAAACAACGTTTTAGAAGAATGTGTTCAATCAAATCCCATCAAAATAGATCATTACCGAATGTTTAAAGTATTACTGCGGTTTATATATAAGCACAGGTTTAACGATGGGACCGCATCACAAGTTGGATCATTATTAACAAATTAAATACATTTTAGGGGTACCTCTCTGCTGCTCAACTATTTATTATTGATGAATACTGTTCCAGATACGGTAATTATCCAAATTAACATACATTTCTACATGACTATAGTTAAAAATATGAAATCAGATGAAATATTAATATTAGAAAAGCTGATTAATCCGATTTTCAAAAATAAGATATAGTCCTTACTTATATAATATGCTTTGTTTGTCTGTGTGTGTTATCGTTTATTTCAATAACTACCCGTCTTAGAATTTTATAAAGTACACATTTCAATTACAGTCTTTTCCGGGACATGTAATAAGATAAATTTCAACCTCCCAAACTCACATCTTACGGGTCAAAAACTCCAATTGCCCTTCTTTTTAAAAATTAAACGAGTTTGAGAATTTAAAAAATTGTCCCTCTTTTTGAAAATCAAACGAGTTGGAGAATTTAAAAAAATATATATCCCAATTGTCTTTTTTTTGAAAATCAAACGAGTTCGAGAATTTAAAAAAATATATACGCTGATACGGATTTTAAAATCATAAACATTATCATAAATTTAAATTTAAAAAAATTATATCTTCAAAGCAAAAACCACAAATTACCCTTCCTTTTTTTTGAAAACAGCCCTAGAATTTCAAAAATTTACAGGTAGTACAGTTGTATCCTGTTAACACACACAAAAAAATTCAATCTGAATAAGTTACGCCTTCACGGTCAAAAAAGCATTTTAGTATTCATATATTTTTTTACCCAAATATTTTATTAACAAAAAAAATAAATACAACAAAAATTTGCAATAATTAACCGTTTGAAAATTAAATGTAATTTAAAAAAAATTATTATTCTGATAGAGCTTATTCCAGTTGATATAAATATAAAATTTTAACCCCAGAAATCTACTCATTCCAGGTGAAAAATAATTTTTAATATATTATCCACCAATATTTTTCAAATATTTCGAATAAATCAAAAATTAAAAATGTAAATATTGATCCTACAATTTCAAAAAATAAGTGCATTGAACGTCTATACATTTTTAATAAAGAATTATGGGTGAAAATCTATATAATTCATTCCTTCGCAATTTTTCAATTTCATATTATCTAATCCCTGATTTACATTATACAGAATTATTTAAAAAGTAGAAATTAAGAAATTTTATGGTTTGAATAGATTTTCTATTTTATTATGGCATTTAATTGATCAATTACATTTAAAAAAATTTTCATCTTTTTTTAAGGATCAATAACAATGATTTTTTTCTGATAAGTCCGCATATACTATCATAACATTAACCTTTAATAAAGGTATTTAATTGAGGTATAAAAAATAATACGTTTGTCTATCTGTTTAGAAGCATTTTTTGATCAAGGTAGTAATAATAGATTTTCTTTTGCTAGGAAAGTATAAGCTGGTGATATATCAAGTTTTAATCAAGATAAACCATAAATTGAGGATTTGGAATTATAATCTTTCTTATATTTACTGGGAAATAGTTTATTTTCCCATAAGAAATTTTGAAATTAAATAATGCTTATAAGTGTTGGCTAAAATACATTTACCTATAGATAATTAGGGCTTGTAACGGGAATATACAAGTTTCAGTTGAGTAAATTGATGAGATTGCATCAACCTTGTAAAAATTGTTAGAATGGCTGTTTATTATGATGTATATTTTTCATTTTTCCAAAAATATGGTAATTTACGTTTTGCATCGTGAATGTGAAACTCGAAGGTTACAATTAATCTTACATATTTATTTTAAAAAACTTATTTATAATTTTTGTCTTTTAATTTCATATTTCAATTTGCCCTTTTTTTAAAAATAATGCAACCCAAAAATTTAAAACTTAAATTTTGAGGTAATTTTAAAATCATAAGGATTATCATGGCAATTAGAATGGCAACCTAAAAAAATTGCATTTTTACAATAAAAACTCCAGATTACCTTTTTTTAAAAAATGAAAATAGTCCTAGAATTTTAAAAAAATTACAGTTGATACAGCTATAACCAGTTAACACACACAAAAAATTTCAATCTGAAAAAGTGACGCCTTCACGGACAAAAATGAAACTTTAGTATTATTTTATTTTTTTATTTGGAAACTTTTATATTACTATCAAAAAAGCAATATTTTGATTATACAGTCAAACCTGTTTATGTTAAAATTTGATTTTGTTTAAAATTAAAGAGATTTTTAAAATAAAAATGTTTTTGAGGAATTTACATGTACAAAAATATACATTAAATTGTTACACAAAAATGTTAAATTGATTAAATTTATTTGTAAATAATTTTTAAATATGTTTGGATTACGGCCATATCATTATAAATAAAATATTTGATGTGATAAAAGTTATTACCTTGATTTAGAAAAAAATGTAAAATTTAATTTAAAATCAATTTAAAATGTAAAAAAAATTTTAAAATTGTAGTTGTAACTTTCATACTTCAAAATTCATAGTTTCAAAATCAGATTTATTTGAAAATAAGCAGTTTATTAATAAATGTTTTAAATTAAACAGTTTTGACTGTACGTGAAAAAAAATATGAATGGTTTAATTATATAGTTAGAGTAAGATAAATTTGACTTTCAGAAATTTACATTTTTACCGGTATACCGGTTTTACAAACACATAAGTAAAAATCCACTTTTACCAACCTTTAATGAAAAATCGAGTTTAAGTCGGAAATAGTAAAAATGGTTGGATTTAAGTAGACACCCTTTTTATTAACCCACTGCTTTTTGCTTTTTGACTAAACTATCAATTTTAGGTGTACGTGGTTGTTATCGGCATCTTAGTATCATTGAAGAATTATTAGGATATATGGAAGAAGGAATACTGATAAATCCAAATGTACTAAACACTAGTTATTCTTTTTGTGCTTCTCATACAAACGGACATAGGTAATATGAAACGCTCATTGTATATATAACTTGGTTTTTTATATCTTGTCTTTAGGCCCGATAATGAAGCGACTGTGTTTGAAGAAGAACGGAATTATTTCAATATTATTAAAGGAAAACTTCGAACATCAATAGCTTCTCAAATAACAGAATTTAGGTAATATTTTTGAAAATAAACTTTAATTATATCAAATTAGAGAAAGATTTCCACATAATAGACCGCCCAACATGCTCAAAGACACGTTTACTCTTTTGGATAGAGTAATTTTAAAAAGTTTTTCTTCTAAAGAATCATATACCGAAACCTGCAAAATAATATCGCAGTGTTTGGAGGAAGCATTTTTAAATATCTATACAACTACATCTGAAAAATATTTGCTCGTTGGTAAATATACATTTAATTTTCCCAGGGTCTATTAAATATGTTAGATGAGATTTAAAGATAATTTTCATAATTATTCAAATGTACCGCGAACCATTGCTATGCATTAGAGGTTGGCATACGTTTCTTAGGGTCTTCGAAATTATTTGGAGATTTAAGTTAAAAGTATTACATTATAAAGGGTCGGCACACTTGAAAGTTCAAAAGCCACTGATATGTAAAATAAAAATACCCAAAACATTCAAAATAATTTTAACCAATTTATAGATAACGAAAATTTCAATTTAATGTTAGAAGACATTTATTCCTTGGCTGAAGATATAATAATCATAAACGAAGACATTGACGACAACTACAGAAAAGTAAAATTTAATAAATATATTATTATTATTATTTTAGGCATTTGAATTTTATAAAGACATGATACAAGAATTTAATGAAAAATTGTGGGCTTTGTATACAGTTGATATGGAATCTGTATTAATAAAAACACCCAAAAATAACTGGATTATCTTTGATCTATTTTATTTGTTAAACGATTTCATAATATCCAACGGTAAATTTACAAGTCATTGAAATGATTATATTATAATATTATTATTACTACAATGTATATAATGTATAATGATATTTAGAAAATTTAATAAACGGAAAATTTCACAAATGTGTGTATGATCTCTTTTCTGCGCCAGTGGTAGATTATATACATTTTGTTGAAGAAGAATCCCAAAATTTAATAAATATAAATTTGGAATTTGAAAAGTGGAATCCAACAACTTTGTGCTGTAAATCAATCGATAAAATATTAAATATCCTCGACAATCAATTTGTTAAAAATTTAAATTGGTGCGATACAGTTTTTAATGAACATTTAATTGAAAGATTTGCACAAGTTTCTAAATCATCAATAAAAATGTTACTGAACAAGTAAATATTAATATTAATATATTATATTTACGATTACGTATATTTATGTAGACTTGAAAATATTTGCACACAAAGTTTAAAAAACCTTACTATTCACTTTAAAGCTACCATACCAAATTGTGCGTTAATTACATTCAACGCATTAGAACTGTCGCGATTACATGTATGCCATTTCTATTATAATATTTTAATCAGTATAGATTGATAATGATGAAAAAATAATAATTGTTATTGATAACCTCAAAGCATCAATGTTAAACGCTGTAATAGAAACGGTAGACATTTCATTTTTTTAATTCTATAAAATAATTAGCTTTGTTTGACAACCAACAAAATGTTAGTAAAATTATCCAGATATGATAAAGGAACATTGAAAAATTCATTATTTTCTATTGGAGTAAGTCGTTTATTCCATTGAATAACTTTTTTCAATTTTTACAGAATTTTGATGGTGGATTCGAATTTGAATATATTGATTTTGTCCGTACTAATATTGAAAAAATACAAATATTAATAACAGACGACATCTTTGTTATTAAACTTTTACAGGTACATTTGTAGTATTATTGTTGATAATTTGTATTTGTCTTTTTAGATGTGGTATTTCAGAAAAATACAAATTCTCAATAGATGGCTATGCGAAAGAACTGGTCTACCTCTATCAGATTACCAATCAAATGTTATGAGTGTTTTACTAGAAGTTTATATCATATTATATTTTTTATGGTATTTTAGAAAACCTATCATGATTTTGAATTATATGGTGTCGGTAAACCAGATTTAGATATTAAAGCTTACGAAAATATTTCATTAAGATTAAAGGTTATTTTTATTTAGTTATAGATTATATTATTCAAACTTAGTCTGAAGTATCAACTATTAAATTAAAACGAAAAAAATAATTTGGTCAATTGTAAACATTATTCAATACATTATTTTTATTACGTTCAATTATATTAACTACTGGATGTATCTGCCTTTTTAGGAGGGTGACATTTTTCAAATTTGAAATATAACAATGATTCACGTAATGCCAAACCTACAGTATCCTAGACTCCTCTTCGGATATTCGACGAAATACAAGCTTTACACCATGAGGAAGAAAAGGACCAACACAATGAGGGCATCATTTACCAAATTGAGTATTCAAAAAAGTAAAAAAATTTTGGTACCTTTTTTTCATCTTCGGGTGGCCTCGAATTTAGTAGATTCTGTTCTGGATTCACGAGTCACATATTTTTTTATACTGTACAATGTACATGTAATTTTTAATTCAATACCTCTACAATATTTATCAATAAATATAGAATTAAACAAATGACAAAATATCAAATTTTTTGGAATGGCTAGAAACGCGTTTCAGAAAATATTTGCAGCTCTACAGTTAAATTTAAAAATAGAACAATTTTTTTTGAAAGACCTAATTAATCATTACTATTTGATAAAAATTGTCTATATGTCAAAAAAATTGGAAGTTCATGGTAATGCTATAAGTGGTTAATCAAAAAATTAATGATATACAATAGAGTTTTAGTCAAACGTTTTTAATGCGCAAAGATTACTGAAAAATCAATATTTGTTTAGTTAAAAGATATTTTATTAATTTGCAATTATATTGTCAATTATTTAAACTCTACATTTTAAAAAGTTGAGCTTCGTGGAATAGTATCAAAATTAAAGAGTTGAATCCAACGTACGTTTGTATTGTGAAGCTATATTTAGTAATATTTTAATTATCACATTCATATTTACAAGTTAATAATTAAACTATGTAAACAAATTATTCTTATACGAAAAAAGTTATATCATTGAATATTTATAAGGACTTAGAAAAATTGAATTTAAACTTTTTACATAAACCATTTCTAATATTAAAATATTATTTTATTATTCAATAACACAATTGGCTAATTGTAAAATGTATAATTTAAAAAATTGTGGTTTACGTGTTGGACAAACAATTTAATTTTTAAATACAGTAAAAAAATATAATTAAATAATTTTGGTAAATTTGTACAATTAATCCTCACCAGATTCAAATTCACTATCATTTTCATCTCCACTAACTTCTCTATTTTCTTCTTCTAATTTTTCTAGGTATTTTTCTAATTGAATTTGTTCAAAGTCAGTTACCACTTTAGGCTAAAAGATAATAATTATATTTATGAAATAAAAATGAATATATTACAGGCATCTTAATTGTAAATGTTCCAAGATTATAGCTTTCAATTTTTTCCTTTATTTTATCTAACACTTCACCGATCACTTGTACGCATTTTACAGAATCGTAATATTGGGAGCTAACTGAGTATAATGGTGGTGCTATTAGATTTATCTAAATATTAAATAATGCAGTTATTTTTGGTTTTCATGTCCAATGAAAAATGTCCATGTATGCATGCTCAGAGCATTGCTCAATGGAGTATATTTCCAAGGTTATAGGGAAAGTGATCATTAATTATACAAGTACAGTCGCCTGATTTTGAAAAAAAATTACATTACATCCAAAATTTTTAAATTTTACCTGAGCGAATAAGAGAACATGTTAATTTAAATTTAAAAAATACGTTTATTTTCATGGAGTCATTCGACAACAATTTTCCCGCGTTTAGTGCATCCTTGACCGCATGAATTCCATCACTTCCAAAACAAGCAACATCAATATCTAGTTAAAAATAAATAATGACACTATGCTAAATATTACCAGCTCGGACTTTGAGAATTTGAGCAGCTAATCGATGAGACAATACTTTGAGAAGCATGTCTTTTTCTTCGGGGTTGATATCCACGAAATCGTCAAGAATCGCTTTATTTCTATGAATCAATGAAAAAAGTAAATTTTAAAAATACGTGGTAATATGCTTAAAAACTTCATTGGCAGTTCCTATTCTTTTATACTTTCGATCAACGAACCAAGCAGTGTTGTTGTATAATTTTTCTAGTTGATCATTATCATAATCTAACTTTGAAGCCACATGACAAATGATACTATTTACCTAATTAATAAATAATCAACTATAACGGGAGACATATTACTGTTTTGGCCTCAGCGTATTTTACTTCACATTGCTGAATTTCTTCTGGAGATGCTCTTCTCTTAGAAAGATCAATATACCCTTTGTCTTCGTCAACTCTGATAACTACAACACATTCTAATCGTCCCACACGGATAAGTTTATTGATTGATCTGATTCTTCGACGTGAAAGTTCACTGAGCAAAATCATTCCTTCAATATTATTGTATTCTAAAAGTTCCACATATGCTCCCATGTCAGCTATAGATCTGACTTTGACTTTCACAATCTCATCGACAGATGGAAATTTTTTCTCATAAAATCTACAATCCAATTTTTTCATTCCACGTTATCAATATAGTTATATTCTATGTGATTTAGTTTACAAAAATTCTCAACTATTTCGTAGTCATGATATTAATGTAAATAACTAATTTTAATACGTTATATATTGCTCTATTGAGATTCTTAATTATAAGCATAATTTTAATTGAAAATATTTTAATTTTTAATGTATAACTCAAACCTAAAAAGTAGCAAGATAAGTGCTCCGCCAAAAAATATGAGTAAAAAACAAAGGGAGCAAGAAGAGATTCAGTACATACTCACAAAACTAATACAGATTCCAGAAAATAGCGTTTGCTGTGATTGTAACAAGAGAGGTAAATTATTTTCAATTTATCATAAATTATTATAGGTGCTAGGTGGGCTTCTTGGAACATTGGAATATTTTTATGTATACAATGCGCCGGAATTCACAGAAATCTAGGTGCACACATTTCCAAAGTAAAATCAGTAAATCTTGACATTTGGACAGAAGAACAAGTATCAGTAATATCTGAATACTAATTAATTATTATTTAATTATTTAGGTAGTACAACACATTGGAAATAAAATTTCAAACCAAGCCTACGAAAAAAACTTGAAACCCAATGTACGGCGACGATCTCGAATGTAATTGTCAATTTAAATTGTATGTATCTTTTATATTAAGGTCAATGGCCAATTATATCAGAGAAAAATATGTAAACAAGTCATGGTTGGATCCAACATACTGTGTACCGAAAAATCTCAAATTAGTAATGCACGTTGTGTATCAAAACATTCATTTTTAGGGAAAAGTCAGTAAAAAGAATATTACCACCAATTCACTTATCAAAATTGACATGACAAAGTTTACAGACGCAAACAGCTCAAAAGGTAATTAAAATACATTTGTATTATATTAATATTAGGTTTACTGAGTACTAGCAATACAGCAAATGATTTATTAACTTTGGGTACTAAAAAAGATAATACCGATTTGCTTTCTCTAAGCGTCTCAAACGAACCCACTGATATATTTCAAACCAAAACTGATGATAAATCATCAAATTTACTATTAAATAAAAAGTCAGCACAGTCTGACGATATATTTTCGTTACACGTGAAGGCAGATTCAACTAATGCATCAATTTTTACTCTTTTTTCAAATTCTGACACAATTCAACCTATAAAACCTGACAATACCAATAAACCCAATAGTTCATTTATGCAAAATACTCCACAAAAATTTGGAAATTCCAACCCACTAGATTTTTTTGATTGAATATTTTGTTAGGTCAATAATATTTATTAAATTTATTATAACATTATATTGATTAATTGCGACGAATTTCTAAATAAATATATTAATTAATTTGAATATAAGTACTTGATTGAATAATCCAAATTTAATTTAAATGTCATTTCCTGCGTCATTTTAGTTTTTGAAATGATTAATTTGTTGCTTTCAAAAACTTTTATAATTTGGTTTTGATATGATTTGTGGAAACATAGACCCTACATTTATATTTATTTATTTTAACGTACAAATTTCATTATCAAAAATCAATTTTGATTACTACAAATCGATATAAAAGTTCAACAGATGGTGGATAACGTACACGTACAATGTACTAGTATAATTAAAAACTTTAAATTGTAATTTTGAATCACATTAATTCACTTTTAATTATGAGGTCGTTAAACTTTTCCTTAATAACTCTAAAAAAATGATTTCGAAATTCAATTCAATCAAGAATTAATTCAATTTTTTTTGGTCCCCATGAAAAATCCAAGTCAAATCATATTTTTACGTGAAAGGCCAATAAAACCGATTTTCAAAAGATTTTCATGTTGAAACACTTTAGCGAAACATTTCAATATCTAAAATTGACATGAATAATTACATTTAACGCCGTTTTGATATAATTTACGTCAATTCGAATGGAATCAGATAAATGTTTAAGGGTACATGGCTTTTGCATTACCAAATGTAATATTTCAAGTTGAAGGCAGGTGCATCGAATAGATATACTAGATTTTTCTAATTGCAAATCAATCTAATTTAAAAAATAATATATTCATGCCAACATGGGTAATACCCATTGGGTATAGCCCAGGAGTTATTCTAATTATGCAGTTGTAAAAAAAATTGCACACGATATTATACGGTTAGAAATGTACATTTCATTTAATTTGTTAAAAAATTAATTATTTTGACATTTTAATCAATTATAAGAATCAAGAACAGCAAAGATGATGCAATAATATCTTCCAAAAAAATGTTACGCAGGTGGAACTATGGATTTCTAGCATAAATGCAAATTAAGGTAGTTTAAAAAGTTGATTTTGTTTTATTTTATTTACGAAATTCATTTTGAGTTTATAATAAATTTTAGGTATATTTTTTGGGTTAATTATGAGAAATTCAAACATCATTAAAAACCAAAATAAATGAGCTAGAAATAAATTTAAAAAAACAAAATAGTACACAAAACATGGTAAATGCATCAAAGGAATTACCAACATAATTATCTATAGAAACAAAATAAAAGCTGATTATACATAAATAAAGTAATGTTTTAAAGTTATCCTAACATTTTTGTATAAATTTCAATAATCACATTTGAGGTGAGAGGGGGTTGTCGTGAAAAATTTTATGCCTACGATTTAATTTTAGTTTAAATTGACAGTCGTTTAATTTAAAAAACCCAATTTACCTTTTTGTTTAAAAATAAAATCAGGCCAAAAATTTAGTAAAACATACATTACTAAAACGCGTTTTAAAAGAATTAACATTGTCGTAAATCGCAGCATCAGAAATGCATACCTTCATGGTCAAAACACAAATTACCCTTCACCCTTGTTTTAAAAATTAATCATGTCCTAAAATTTATAAAACATAAAGTATGGGATACTTTTTAAAATCATCAGCATTATCATAAATAATAAATAAATAGTAAATAAAAGTCACCCTAGTTAATTATAAATCTTACTATAATTTCAATATTAAAAATATACGATAGAATAAGATTTTTGAAAATCCCAATTTATGCTTCGATTTGGGTACTTTGTCAAAAATTGGGTATCCAATTGATTAGTGATATTTCTAAAAATTCCATCATTACATTCCCATTTTGATTGAATTTCGTTATATTCAGAGCTAGAAAAAATGATTGGTTCTACAAAAAATAAAATTATATAACATCAAAACCAGTTTACATGGTTCAATCTACATAAACGAAAATTCAACCAATGTTTTATTTTTTTAATCAGTATTGATAAAATTGAAATAAAAATATACTAATGCAAGTTTTTTCAGTAATGTAATTGTATGGTTTGATTGATTCAAATTCAATATTGATATCAAAATTTTTCAAATTAAGAATAACCAATTTCAGACCCATATAGTCTTCAGTAGTCATATTAGATAGCTAAATATATTATAAACACATCTAATAAATATACATTTTTGATTGTGATCATTTAAAAATTAATTTAAATGATTTGTTCTTTTTAAACAAAAGTTTTTGATAGTAAAATAAATTTTTTTAAATTCTCATTTTCAGACTGGATTTGGTAAAGATTAAATTAAACATGATAATAAATAATACCTGAGCGAATTCTGTGATTTTAAATAATATTTTATCCAAATATTGGTTAAAAAATTTTTTTTTATAACAACAATTAATTAGATGATAAATGAGGTTTCTTTTATAAATACATACAAAAATATCTTTAGATCTAAAATATTTGAATATCCGAGTCAAAATGAGGTAATTTGGTTTTTCAAAATTGAAACAAGAAGGATTTTGTAGGATTAGAATTTTGTTTTCGAAATGATAGTTCCAAATTTCGTTTAAAATCAATTGCGTTTGACTAACTTTAGCCTTGACTAAACTTTCTTTTGAAAATTTTAAAACAATTGATTCCTTTTCTGAATTAATTAAAGAAACCATTACATCCTCTTCGAAATGTTTTAAACTGGGAAACAAATCGATGAAATCTTTTTCAAATAAATTAATAAATTTGTCAACAATTTTAAATATACTGGCCAAAAGCGGTAAATAATTATTCAATTCATGGGATTCAATTTGTGGTAAATGGTGAGCTACAAAATATTCTTTTAATTTCGTAATGGTTTCCTCAAAAATGGTAGGATAGCAGGACAAAAAATTGATTATTTTATATATATCCCTATCCTTACACTTCAGGTTGATGATGCAAAGTAAATTAGGAATCAACTTTTTATATTTTAAAATAAAATGATCAACCAAAAATAGTTTAAAATCCGAAAGAGCAGATCTTTTAGATTTGAGTGGTGAAATAAAATTGTATGATTTGTCAATTATATAGATTTCTAATTCTTTGTATGATTTTTTAGGCATGTCTTCTATTGCAGAATCAGGAAGATGCTTTGTCAAATTTGAACTTGAACAAAGAAAGAAAGAAACTTCTAAAGGAAATAATTTTTCAATAAAATGAGAAAATGTCAATAAATCTAATTTGTTTATAATCCAATAATTATAAAAGGTAAAAATATTTTGCCAAAATTTAATTTGAAAATTCATTCTTTTTTGTTTTACAGGTAAATATTCATAAATTTCAATAATTTTAAAAATGTTTTCTTTCATTTTGTCCTCAATGATAGTTTCATTTCTGAGGGAATTTAATGCTGTAAAATAGACATTCAACAAATCGTCTTCATAACTAAAGAACACAAGCTTATAAAAACAAACAATCATTAATTCTGCCACAAAACTGTGCTTTCCCCGTATTTCTGGATATCCTGACAATTGGATCAATTTTTGTAAATCTAGCTGTCGAAAAGCTTTTGGTATGCATTCATAAATACCTAAAAAATCATTCCATATATCAGCATAACAATTCGTCAATTCAGTGTTTGTTTCATTGGACTCTGAAGTGTATTCGTCGCACACAAATGTGTTCAATTTTTGAGCTTGCAAACTAAAATATTTAATAAATTCATTTTCCAACCATTTCGTTATTTTACAGATACTTTGTTCATCCCACAAGCATATTGAATAAATTTTTGAATATAGATCAGACATTTCTCGACAAGTGCATTTTTTAGTGTACATGATTTTCAAAATTGAATCACCCACTGATTTCCAGTCAGTTAAAAAATTTAACTTTATCATTTTATCGGTCAATTTAAAAAGAATACAAAACTTATTTTCACTTTCATATTTTTTATAAAATGGACGTTTCTTTTATTACTACTGCAAGTAATAATAAAAGTATCTGTGAATTGGAAACGAAAACATTTAGAAATCTTTCTCTATACTCTAAGCCTCCTCGAGAGAAAATTTCCTTAGACGAATTTGAACAACTAGCTGCAGACCGAATTGCGTGTAATCTATACTGTCTGAAAATTTCAAAATTACTTTTTAGTATTAAAGTTATTTGAAACTGCCTTTATAAAACATGGTCACATTGGCGAAAATTACAATGTATGGATAAAAAAACAGTATACTGATAACTTGAGCAAATCTAATTTAAAGATAAAATTGAAATCTGATATTGACGTTCGTCATGATACCATTTCCCATTTCCTTCTCAGACTTCATTATTGTCAAACGTAATACATTTTTTTCAAGATTAAAGGTTAGTTTAATATTTTTAATAGAAAGGAATCACGACGTTGGTTAGTTAGACAAGAATTGGAATTATTCAAGTATCGTTGCAGCATTACTAGTAAAAATGACCTCGATTATTTCATTTCTGAAATTAATCTCAATTATATCAAAGTTTTTTAATTTTATCATTGAATAATATTTTATAGATAACTAATGAAGATAAAATTGAAATAATACAACAACTTTCCGATAGTCTCAAAGCTCCAATTGATGTATTGAAAAACAGTACTATATATAAGGTGATAATATTCTTATATTATCTTTTACTTTTTATATTCCATTAGATATTAGATAGTATGCCTATAATGTGTTTTTAACTTTTTTTTATTTTAAATTTCGTTTTAAAACCCACACGAACCACCGATGGTAAACGGATTATAAAAGGTGGTCCGACGAAATTTTAATATTTCTTTTTATTACGTTCCATTCGTTATAACTACTATTAAAACTTTTAGGTGTTTATGAGAAAGTATCTAATTGCAGGTCGGCGACATTGACATATTTGGGAAACTGCTATATAAAATGTTTCAGAAAAATTATATATATTTTCATATTTTATAGGTTTCAATTTGTTTATTATTTTATTTAGATTCGATTTGAACATGTCAACGACCTTGTGCGAACTAGAAATGTATTTTTGAAAAAAGGATATGCTTACGTACCACTGATTTTTATTGAAAAAATTTTATCTCAACGTTTTCGATGTCAACTTTTAAAAGCACTAACCGTAATTTATTATCATTTTATAAAAGGTGATTTTAGTTTTAAAATTATTTTTAAAATCTCGAGAGCAAGTACTACTAATGACGAGTCATCGCAATTTTTTTTCAGTATCACCTCTGTAGGAATAGAAACATTTAGCCCGACCGTTCGAATTTTTTTTGTAATAGTTTAATGATACAAAATACTTTCTATACTTTCTGAAAATTTTTTTACATGTGTGTCGCGCCATCCACGATGGCGAATACTACCATACACCGTACGACAATAATTTGCGAATTACGTTTTAATTAATGTCGGATATATTTTTTTGTACTTAGTTGTTTGGTTAAATATTGGAATTTGCCGATGAATCGATATATCCTCAGATCTAACATTAATCGTCGCATCAATATATTACATATATTTTCATAGAAAAAATTTTTTATCACCTCGATAGAATACATTTTTAAAACTTGCAGGAATTATTTTATATTAATTTTTCCCTAAAGTAATCTTTGCCAGTATTCGTCTGAGTAATAAAATTAAAATGTTAATTAATTCCAAATCTTCTCGGGTAGTTTAACAAATTCTCAACAAAACCAGTTTGAAATCTACTATTACAGCGGTTCCCAAATGCCGGTCCGTGGACCAGTACAGTCCATGAAATAAATAATTTTCAAAATTGGAATACAATAAATATTATAATTTACTAGCTTGGCGGTTTTGTACTACGTACAAACAGCACCTAGCTCTGCCGAGGG